>CM032812.1:2218343-2291876 GCA_019155185.1 Beaufortia kweichowensis | reverse complement strand
ACATTTAAAAATCGCATGCAGGACATACTTTTAAACATTTTCAAAGTCCCTAAGTCCCCTTTTCCTCTCGAAGAATTAATTATGCCGAAGAAGTGAGCACTAGAGTTTGTTTGAGACGAAATTAACAGATCCTGATTATGACTCACCTGTGGTGACAGTTTATTGTCAATGCCTATGTGGTGTACACATTTTGTACATCATACCAATACATCATCTAAAATGCCGGTATACAACTAAGTTACAGACACAGTTAACTGTGAATGACAAACTATTAGAATTTTTAGTAGATTCGGGATCTACATATTCAGTATGTAGGAAGCAAGATAATCCTCTAAAGCCAATGAATAAACATGTTGTTTCACTGTCTGCCACAGGGCACACAACCAAAGAATTCTTTTCCTATCCTGCAAAATGTTGTGTAGAAAGCCAACAATTTGAACACAGTTTCTTAATTAGTTCTTGTTGCCCAGTAAATTTAATGGGGAGGGATTTGATGTGTACGATGTCTGTCTGTCTTGAGTGTGATGAGAATGGTGTGAAAGTGTCGGTGGCCCCGCAGTTTCCGAGATTGGATGGTTTTCTGTATGTGTATGAATGGCTGTTGGTGTCAAAAATAAATGAACTTCATGATACTGTCTGTTTTTAAGAGTTTTCTAATCTGTATGAACTCATGGAACTTTCTGAGTTTCACTGTACATGTTTTGTGACCTGTGGGTACATCTGCTGAATTTTTGACAGTTTGGTATGAGAGATCAAAGGAACAACTATGCTTGATTTGTGTAGTTTGGGACGGGAAGTGGGCTGCTGCTTTAGTTCAGCTCACTGAAGCATAGTTTAAATTGTTTGATGTTGCAGATTCAGTTCCTCATGTATCTATTGCAAGGCCATCAGATAGTGTGTGGAAAGATGTGGGAGGCTTTGCAATGCGCGCATCTGCGATAACGGACTGGGAGCCTGCTCGGGGAAGAGAAAACACACTTTTCTTTCCCTCAACAGGCATATACAAAAGAGACCTCAAATGGATTGTTGATGTGAAGCGGAACGAGTTATACGTTAACCATACTGATTTGTTTCTCCACTCAGAGACCCCCACCCCAGAGGATGACTTCGAAAAAGCTGTTGAAGCAGTGCCAAAGATCCTCTGGGCGAGACATGCCTATGATGTGGGGCTGCTCAAAGGGTGTCAACCGGTTCAAATTACACCAAAAAGCGACTATCGACCCGTAAAACCTCAGTATCCTTTAAAACCAGAAGCCGTAGCTGGCATCAAGCCAGTGTTTCACAGTCTGCTCGAAGCAGGCATCATCGTGCCTTGTGCAGACTCTCCTGTGCGCACACCGATCTTCCCTGTGAAAAAGGCAGCTAGCCCAGGGAAGGAGGCCACATGGAGGTTTGTACAAGATTTACAAGCAGTAAACAGCGCAGTGCGGGCCAGAGCTCCAACGGTACCAAATCCATACACCATACTGAACATGATACCAGCACATACCACATTTTACACAGTAATTGACATCTCAAATGCATTTTTCACTATCCCCGTACACGAGCATAGCCAGTTTTGGTTTCAATTCACATGAAGGCTCAACATACACATTCACACGGCTGTGTCAAGGTTATACAGAATCTCCCACAATCTTCAACACAGCCTTAAAGGACTGCTTAGATGAACATTCTGTGCAGCCAGGATGTGCCTTGTTACAATATGTTGACGATCTTTTGCTCTGTTGCCCAGATTGTGCATCCTGTATCTCTGAAAGTGTGCAGCTGCTGACTTTTCTCGCACACGCAGGTCTCAAGGTAAACCGGGAGAAAGTCAAGATAGCGAAGCAAACAGTAACTTTTCTAGGTCATGTGCTAACAGGCACATCTCGTTCCCTTTCTGAGAAACGTATTAGTGGTATCATGAACACACCCCGCCCACTCACCAAGAGAGAGCTGTTATCTTTTTTAGGGATGACTTCTTACTGTAGAACTTTTGTTCCTTTTTACTCAGAAAGGGCAGCGCCCCTCCACTTTCTGGCTCATGAGGAGTTAGTCACAGCCACCAGTAAGATCACGTGGTCCCCTGAGCTAACTGCGTCCTACGAAGACATTCTGGGAGCCTTAACCTCTGCCCCAGCCTTAGGCATTCCAGACCCAATGAAGCCTTTCACGCAGTTTGTGGATGAAAAAGGAGGCTTCATGCATTCAGTTCTATGCCAAACACACGGCGACCGCCTCCGCCCTGTAGTTTACTTCTCCAGCAGACTCGATGCAGTGGCAAGAGGCCTGCCTTCCTCTCTACGTGCTGTTGCTGCGGCTGAGAACGCTGTGGTGGCATCACGTGACTTTGTGGGCTTTGCACCACTGACCCTGATGGTTCCGCATTCTGTTTCCATCATCTTGTTGGAACAAAAGACCTCACACCTCTCTGCAGCCAGGTGGCTAAGATACACTGTGACCCTATTAGAAATGCCAAACGTCACTGTTAAACGGTGCAATGTTTTGAATCCTGCAACTTTAATGCCAAATGAAGATGAGGGTGAGCCACACTGCTGCAAAGAGGTGTTACAACAGGTATGTACACCTGAAAGACGAACCGTTGCCCAATAGTGATATGGTTTTGTATGTTGATGGATCCTCATACAAAGACCAAACAGGTACCACCCACTCTGGGTGCGCAGTTGTCACTCTACACAACATACTTTACAGCGCCAGACTGGCATCACACTACTCAGCACAGGCCGCTGAGTTAGTGGCTCTCACCGAAGCCTGCAAATTGGCAGAAAACAAATCTGTTACTATCTACACAGATAGCAGATATGCCTTTGGCGTTGTGCATGATTTCGGTGTCCTATGGAAACATAGGAAATTCCTCAGAGCAAATGGCAAACCAATTTTGAATGGTTCCCTGGTAGCAGACCTATTAGATGCAATCATGCTACTAAGAGCAGTAGCCATCTGCAAGTGTAAAGCACACACCTCAGGCACTGATGATGTTGCCAATGACAACAGAAAAGCTGATGCTGCTGCAAAGGCAGCAGCTGAGACAGGGGTGTCTCAGCTGCTGCCTTTGCAGCAGCATCAGCTTTTCTGGCCCACATTAACAAACCTGTCTGTGTCCCTGCTAGTCTCTCTGAAATACAAGCTTTTTCAACTGGCCCTGACAAGGAGGCCTGGAAGAAAGCAGGGGCATACCGAGAGCATGACGTCTCGTACGGTTGAAATGGCAAGCCTTGTCTTCCTTCTCATTTCTTTCCTGTCTTCTGTGTATTAACACATGGGTTAGACCATGTGTCAAAGGGAGGTATGATGAGTATAATGGCTGAACATTGGTACACGAGGGGGTTCACCGTCCAAGCTGACAAACTTTGCAAAAAATGCATTGTATGTCTCACAAACAACTCAGGTAGAGAACAAAAACTGCCACAAGCAGCACACCCCATGCCAGAACTACAGCTTTGATCACCTCATGTTTTCTAAAAGGGTCGAAGCCATGCCCACACGAAAGGCAGATGCTGAAGGGGTATGCAAAATGCAAAAAGGAAGTAGCAGGGACCCTACTTGGTCCTGCTGACGTCACAGACGGCCGTGAAGGTAGAAAGAGCAGCGTGGATACACGCATCCCACTGCAAGCAAGTTGTCCTCGAGCCAACTGAGGACGAAGATACACCTACACCTGCACCCACACCTAACTAACACGTACACTGATTTAACAATGTATTTGTTTGTTATTTTCCTGTGCCTAGCCAGCATCCAGTGCCAGGCCAGACCCCTTTGTAGATGGAGACAATGAACCAAAAACCGTCCAGATAAGTAGCAGGAAAGCCAGGTTATTTTTTGTTTGACCCAATGAGGGTAGGATGGGTTTCCTATTATAGCATTAGTGTTCCTTATGACCCATGGTATGCATATCACCGATGGGGAGCAGAGGCCTATTTTTGTAAACAACCCTGTGCATAGAAAGACGTGAGGACCTATAGTGATGAGACAAGAAATAAGAACCCTAAGTTTGATATGACCCCAGTGTTCAACCCAAATCAGGGAACAGTAACAACCAAAGTCGATAGATGGGGTTACACCTATAGTGTAGCGGCCATGACCAAAGGGGGTAAAAAGATGTTATGAAACTACATGTGGATTTGTAGGAGGCCTACCTAGAGATGTAACGTAATAAGGGAAAGGGAATTAGCCCAGTCTATAATGTATCTGTCATTAATGCCACTGTAGATATGACAGGAGAGTATAAGTGTATGTGGTGGACACGAGGAACTGATTATGGACAGACCATTAAATTAGAGGTCTTGCCAGCAAGTGCAGTAAGTGAAACCTTAGTAGACAAAAAGGATGATTTAACGACTGAAGAGGAAGAATTAGAAGGAAATGAGGAAGCAGTAGCAGCATTGAGAAACTGTAGAGGAAATAATGCGTGCATGTTAGCATTGTTGCAGAGTAAGAGTGTGAATGTATCTAGCTGTTGGTGGTGCCTTCAGTTAGCTCAGAGATGGAAAGCACATCCTATTAGAATGAATACTGACAGAGAATTAGTTGCCCAACTCCCATGTGCAATGCAACATCTGTTAAACCTGACAACAGTTCCTTTCAGTGTACAGAAATGAAGAAAGACCAAAGAGCTTATGGGGCTAAACCTATAGAGGTAGAAGCTGAGGTTGGAGATGTATGCCTATGTGAGAACCAGACAGCAAGCGCTAGAACTGTTCTAAGACAAACAATGTGTAGAGAAAAATTGTGGATAAAGAGTCGAGAAAAGGGTACCTGTGAAAGGAATGGAATATCTGTAAAGTGTGATTGGGTAAGAAACAACGATTCAGCTGCCGCAATAGTATGGGTGTGTGGAGGTAGAGCTAGGTATGAATTGCCAAAAGGCAAGTGGTCAGGATGTTGTTACCCAGCCCTATTGAATACAGGAAGTATTATGCACGAAGAGAATATGGCGAGGGAAAGGAGGTCGATTGTTGAAGGAATTCAAGAAGTGCCACATACATATTAAGTTGACTAAGTTGTGGGACCCATGGACATCTAGGGAAGCAGGAATAGGGTGGAGTATCTTTTTAGGAGGAGGAACATCAGCAGCTTTACTAAAACTGAATGGACTAGCATGGCAGGTTTTGGCACTGGCAAACAGCACAGAAAAAGCACTTACACTGATTAATGATGAAATGAAGCAAATGAGAGAGATGGTAATTCAAAATCGTCTTGTTTTGGACACTCTCACCTCTGAACGAGTGGGGGGGTTTGCTGGATGTTAGGGGAAACTTGTTGTTTTCATATTCCTGATTATTATGAAAATGTTACTGATGTGATTACCTACATGAAAAATGTCGTACATCCACTGAAAATATGACCACCCCGTGGCTTAAATGGCCCTCTTCCCCAGGGTGGAAACAGTGGCTAGTTACTACTGTTTTGCCGATTATACTGATGATTATGCTTGTTTTAATGATTATACCATGCTTGATGTCCTGTGTGAGTAGACTAATGGACAAAATGATACAAGTGAATTTTGCTAGACTAGGATATACAGGTTTAGAAGTAATTGATGTTGATGTTAACCCTGATCACATGACTGGTATAGATGATAATGAAGATGTGAGGATGTTGTAAATGACAAAAGGGAGGATGTGTGATGGGAATTTTTATATACTAGTGTTATATGTTTTTATGCTACATAGGTAAGCTTGGGTGTTGTCATTTACACACCCTTATCCGTAAGCTAAAAAAAACTGCATTTGAATTGTTTGTATACATATATGAGACATTTATATATTAGAGTTTTGTAGCCTCCAGCTTAACTGAAGGATGACTATAGTACATTATCTTTTCCTGCACATAGCACTGAGTGAGCAAAGGTGGGGGCTTGTGAGATAAGGCAGAAGAGCAGGAGGTGTGTGATAGAGCGAGTATAAAGAATGTGTGCTTCTATGTACAGGTGCCTTCACTCTGCATTGACACAGAGCTGAACGCCTCTCATGAGATTAAACTTTTCATTGCCTACACAATTGGTGTTTTCACATTTTTATTAAGAATATCCACAACACTAGTTGGATGTGTAATCATCCAATCGTCTTCTCCACTAAATTTTCCACTTCTCCACTTTTTATCAAATTTATCAAATTCAATATTATGTTGGTATAACAGGGAGCCTATCGTTCCTACATGGCAGATACAGGAAGTCGCCAGACAGTTTTTGTACTTTGGGCCTACTGTTAGTTCAGTTTTAAGGCACTATTAGTTTTCTTCTACTGTTAATGTGATTGCAGCCTGTTACAGGTAACAATTTTGTTTGTTATATGTAACACTGACTGTGAAATCCCACCTAAAGTCATTTTTTGTGATTTACTTTATACATAAAATAATGTAAATAACATTACATGTAAATTTAACATTAATATATTTAATATTGTCTTAGGAATGTCAAATATTGAAACATTATAAGCTTCTGTTTCGATATAACTAAGTGGACATAAAAATGGAAAATTTCACATACAGGTTTGTGGCTCTTCATTTCTTTCTATTAATGCACCATTGTAAGCTGATTATAGGATTTGTATCCCATAGCTTTTCAAAATGTTGAAAAAGGAATAAAAAAAAATTTGTTTTTACTTCAGTACTGTCCAGAACAAGTTATTTAATGTAAGAAATGTTTACATAAAGTTTACAGCACAGAATATTATCTTCTTCTTCTACTTTCGGCTGTTCCCTTTAGGGTTGCCACAGCAAATCATCTGTCTCCACTTAATTCTGAACTTTCACACCAATTAACTTCATGTCCTTCACATCCATTTCTTTGTTGTGGGAATTAGTCTAGCATGCCTTTTAACTATTTTGACTTTTTAGTGGATTTCTCTTCACAGACAGATAACGATGGAATCCAATGGCGTGGGCGAAGGTATCAGCGCATTCAGTCTTCTCTTAGTGCAGTTAATAGAATTGACTCTGTTCATAAGTAACTCCAATTTTAATATTCCAAATTTAGTGTATGATTCTAATTATCTGTTCATCATAATTTAGACTTAAATCATTTATAAATTCCCATACTCTTAATTATTCGTTTATTAGGGTCCCGATGTCGCCTCACTCCTCACACACAGAGCCTCACTCCGGCCGGGATAAGTGGGTCTCACGATCACAGAATTGTCAGTCTGGTCTTAGTCACAGGTTGCAGTGTTAGCTAATATCATTGAGTCTTACCACCACATGCTTGCTCAGAACAAAATAATAGTTGCTTTAGTCATGTTCATACAACTTGCTAAGGCAGGTGATAGACATAAATCAGGGAATTCTGGTGAATGCGCCACCTGCTTCATTCAACATTAAAACCCCTGTCTGATCTTATCCTGACATACTTCTTCTCCGGTAACACCAGACTCCTTCTAATCTACTGGAAATAACAATTTCTGAAGATTTTTAAATGAGTCAATAATAACAATTTATTATGCCAGGCAGGTAAACAATAGAATAAACTATACAAATTTAGTTTCAATGTATAGAAATAATCAACAGAATATAAAAGTTAAGGATACAAAGTTATACCTGGCAATAGAGCTGTGTGGTGTGGAGCTGTGTTCTGGTTACAGAATGCTTCCCCGAGCATTTTGCCAAGCCACCTTTTATACACAAATGAGACAAAGAGTCATAAAATGTTAAACTAGAATCAAGTCTATCTGAGGGTATTCAGGAGAAAGTGGAACCAACCAAGAAGGGCAGGACCCTATAAAGTTACAGCAGCTACTTCAACAGCACTTCAAGTGGAAGGAAGCAACACTTGGTATCATCTAAACCACTGCACAAGAGTTCCTAAAGTAAAAACAGAAAGAAAACAAACCAGAAACAAACAAGCAAGAAAGTCAGATAGCTGGAAACAATGAAGTACAGAGTGTGGCAGAAAGAGTTGAACAAAACAATGAAAATAATGACCCTGACAATATGCCTGATCAACATATGCTCATCAAAAGTTCGAGTTACCATCAACACCACAACTCCTAACCCCATAACTCAGACTCTCAACCATGCTTCCCTACCATCAACTTCTCAGGCCTTAGAAAACCCAGTAACAACTCAATCTCAGATAAATCTGAACCAGGATTGTATGGAAAACGGCGTAGAAACACTGAGGAAAATGACAATATATATAAAAACGATACAGAACTAGATGTAGTATGGGAAACAGCACAAAGTAATCAATGGTATGAATGGGCAACCTTCACAGCAAGAGAGCTAAAAAAGAAAGACTGCTTAGTCCGTACTAAAACACCAGTGAGTCAAATATTAGTAGTCCCAAATCCATTTAGTTATGAACAATGTGCTGAATTCAACAGAGACTTTTGTCATTTGGACAAAGATCAAATACCTTTTTGCCCAGCTGAATGTTTAGGTTCCCTAAGCAATGCTAGACAAAAGCCATTATATCTGCATATACCACGATTGAGAGCTAAATGTGGAAACTTTGGTATAACTGAAGGATTGAAAACACAAATTGACCAAGTATAACCAATGGTATTATATATTATATATATATATATTATATTATTATAAATATATTGACCAATGGTATAACATAGACTATAGTAAAGAATATGAATGTTTTGTAAAACCCTCAGGGGTCATCAATGTGGGACAATTTAAAGGAAAATGTAGATACAATTTACTATTTGGAATTTAGATACAATGATATTTCGAGATGTTGATGATGGACTTCCTATGGACTTCCCGCCCCTCCGGGCAACAGGAATAAGGAGAGTAGAAAAAATAAGTCCATCTGAAACTTGTAAAAATCAAACTATAGCATTACCCCAAACAGACAAGATCAAACTATAGCATTAGCAGACTTTTTTTGGATTTGTGGAAAAAGAAAACTTTTACCTTCCTTACCTCTAGGATGGAAAGGAAAATGTACTAGAGTGCGATTAATACAAGAAATTAATATAATAGAGTGGGATTCAGAGTTCTCATTGAAAAAAAATGAAACGGTTTATTAACAGAGCTAAAAGAAGTTATGTACCAGATCCCAAAGTATATATAGATTCAATAAGTCAACCCAGAGGTATACCAAATCAGTTCAAAGCATGAGATGAAGTTAAATCAGGTTTTGAATCAATATTCATTTCACAAAATAAAAATACGGAATGGATAAATGATATATATTACAATCAGCAAAGATTCAATAATTATACCAATGAAGCTTTAACTTCCTTAGGAGAACAATTAGATGCAACCAGTAAAATGACATTAATTGGATGATTGCCAAGGAAGGAGGAGTTTGTGTCTTATTTGGAGTTCAATGTTGTACATATATCCCTAATAATACAGAACCAGAAGGAACATTTACAAAAGCCATGGCCAAGCTCAAAGAATTACAGATAGAAATGGCAACTAACGTGGGAAAAGATGAAAAAACATGGGATTGGATTGATTTAAAACTAGGAGCATGGGGAGCGTGGTTAGCAAAATTAGGAATACTCTTGGGAGTGGCAATAGGCGTAGGAGGATTATTATTTTATTGTGTACTACCTTTATTAAAATCCCTAATTATTAAGGCTACAGTTAAACAAATGGAAATGCTAAGATATCAGGATGATGGAAAAATGATACTGACTCAACATGAATGTTATCAAGATTTGCTTTATAAAACAGTATTGAATCTGCAACTGGTAGAGGAAATTTCAAATATCTCCAATGAGGATCATGAATGAACGATAAGCAAATATATCTGTAACCTAAAATTTGTATTATGCATTTGTATTGTATTATGAATTCAGAACTTAGTCTTATTTACCTTTATCTACTCTTATTTTTATTTTATTTTATTTTTATTGTTGTTATATGTATTCTACATAACTGTGATACCCACAGGCAAGGCAGAACCAATTGCACGCACATGCTTTAACATTTTTATAACCCTTCTATGATTATTTGAAAAAAGTAAATTAAGAGGTTAAGGTCTTTTACTCCTTTCTAGCTAAGCTAAATAATTGAAAATAAAGGGAGACGTTTGGCCCTGATACTCTTCCGAAGTGCTGTGGCATGATTTAGTCTTGTGGTAATGAAACATGGTGACTTTATTTTAGTTATTAAGTAGCAGTAACTAAGGAACTGAATCATGAAATAGCACTCTGGAGAAAGTGAGACGTAAACATCTGAAAGGGGGAATATGAAGAAGATTTTATTAATCATAAAATGAAGGAATTATGCACTAGTTAATCTACTATTATAAATATAAGGATTCATGTATTGTTTACTTTATAAGTTCTATTGTGTGTGCGCTGGCAAGTTAAAAGGACATCATATGTTTATGTAGAAGTATCCTGTTTTCGTAAGAGGCCACTTAAACAATAATAGGATAGATAGATAAAAATAACATGTATGCGTGCGAACCAACCTATATAGATTGGGTTCTGTTCAATCTAACAGCCCTCAGTGTATCTATAGATGGGCTCGGCTTGATTGTTTTGGCATCAAAACCAAAGACCTTTGAGTGTTTCTTCAATTTGGAAAGAGGGGATCCACAACACTGGTCAGTTTCTCGTGACCTAAAGGGACACCCAACTGAGATGAACTATAAAAACAGAGCCCTGAAATGCTCAAGAAAGGATTTGAACTAGCAACCAGACAGGTAACATGCTATGGTTGTAGACCACTGCGCTACCAAGTCTGTCCACATGTATGACTCTCCTGAGAAGAGCCCTTAAGCAAAAATTTGCTTAACCGGCATTATTTACCACAATTAACATGCAAATTTTAATTAATTGATCAGTTGGTTAATATGTAGTGATAAGCATTCTAACAAATTTAATGTCATTGGACAAATGTTTTACAAAAAATATAGCTTTATCTGTTTTGGCACACTTGCTGAAAAATGAATTAACCTGGTATATGAGAACTGTTGTATCTATGGCCTTCTCATGGTAACAATCTGAATAGTATACTTAACCTAAAAAAATCATAGGATTTAGCTTTTGCACAGAGTGCACTGCTCAAGAACACTGAAATAACTTAAAAAACAAACTTCATTCGTCATACTTTTTCAGCACAGTAATTGCGTTCAGATAATGGTATAGTATATTATATTTTATTATATATAGTATATTTTTATGGTATATTTTTGGCATATTCCTCGGATGAGCACTAGAGCACACACACATAGAGTAAAGAACACAGAGCACAAAGGTAATTAGGAACACAAAGGTACCGAATGGCACTAGGAAAACATAGAAGGCACATGCACGTAATGTTAACGTTAATATATGCAGAAATATGTATATGATATTACACTGAAACACCAATGCAGGGTTGCCTTGCCACTATTATGTCATAAGAACAGAGAAATAAGAACCTATGGAGAAAAGATAATGAGAATGAGAAAAGATAATGGAAGAAGGGGATGACTAAAGAGAAAAGGTAAATCAATTTACAAGAAGAAATTGGAATAAAGTGAGGAGTCAGAAACTGTTAGATCAGATGCTCTTGGATGTTCTTTGGATAATCATTGGCATCTCAGCTTTGTTGGTTCAAGCAATAAAGTTTGACCTTTGGCACCTGAAACCTTCTCTGAGAGAATTTTTGGAATAGTGAGGTTTCCACAACATAAATTGGTGCCCCCGACGTATTTGGAAAGATGCTGTAGGGTGAAACTGGTATGGATGCACATGAAGGCTATCACACAAACTGGTGCGTCGTTATAAGGTAAGCATATTTTCTTCTAGATTTTCTTCTCCTTCCAGCCAGACGATCCCACAATAGCATCACGCATTGCAGCCTGCCTAAAAGACATCTCATCTTGGATGACCTCCAGCTAAACGTAGCCAAGACTGAGCTCCTGGTACTTCCGGCCTCACCTACAACGCAACACAACCTCACAATTCAAATTGGCAACACAACCATTACACCATCTAAATCCATAAGAAACCTAGGTGTAATCTTCAATGTCCTTTACCGAACACATCTCAAGAATATCACGGTCTTGTAGATATGCACTCTACAACATCAGAAAGATATATCTCACAGAGCACGCCGCCCAACTGCTAGTTCAATCCATGGTAATCTCTAGACTGGACTATTGCAATGCTCTCCTGGTTGGTCTTCCTGCACGAGCAATCAAAACACTCCAGATGATAAAGAACACAGCAGCAAGACTTGTTTTCCAGGAACCCAAAAGAGCACAATGTAAAGGCTGGGGGAGAAAAAACCACCCACTGGCCCAACGTCGGAGTCCAGTGGTAATGGCGTTTCAGCATGTTCGGTCTTTTCCGGCGCTTATTCGTTACTTTTTATACCTCAATTTTATCAGACTCCAAAGGATAAAACCTTGTAAAGGTTAAGTTAAGATTCTTAAATTTAGATAAATGTTTTATCATTCTATTCAACTCACTATTATTATTGGACTTGTACACTAAGGTTCTCATTGTCGCACAGGGTCCTCGCACCGGCCGTGTGCGGGCCCATGATCACAAACAAATCACAAACAAATAATTTAGATAATCAGAGGTTATGGCTAAACCCGACCGTATAACCAGAGGTTCTACTGGCTAAAGCAATTTAACAATATAGCTCCCGCTTACTATTATTAAAAGGTACCCATGTAGCCCCATACAATCGCCTATATAACAACTTAGTTCAAGGCTCAGATAATAATCAGAGGTTATGGCACCGTAAGGGATTTGTTCTGACCCCATATAGTTATTAATATAACTACATAACAACTTAATCAAAACAGAGACAATGACCAGAGGTTATGACTACCACTATGATAGCCCCATATAGTGCATGCAATTGCATAACAACTTAGTTAAAGTTAAGTAATTTAGATAATCAGAGGTTATGGCTAAAGCAATTTAACAATGTAGCTCCCACTTACTATTATTAAAAGGTACCAATGTAGCCCCATACAATCGCCTATAACTCCCAAAATCGCCAAAACTCTTCTCTGCCTGAACAGAGGATGACTAAAACTACTTCTCTGTCTAAACAGAGGATAACCCAAAATTCTTCCCTGGTAAAACTTCTCTGCCTAAACAGAGGATACAATCCGACTGCATAACAACTTAATTATTTAAATATGCTTAACCCTGGTCGTAGCATTGCGGAAACACGGATGCATCAGAATCTACTAAGCCAATAATTCAGAGTATTTAGAATTGATACAAACATAACAATTTATTAAACAGGTAAACGAAAGCAATGATTCAATATCTAATTCAAACAATTTAGTAAAGTGATCAATTCATGTAAAACATTCAATAATGCAGAGATGAGAGAATTTAGAAATGTTTACATGACAATCAAAACTACACACAGCAACTGTGCGGGAAATCCGTTTACAGACTCCCAGAGCCTTTTCGCTAGCTTCCCTTAAATACCCAAACCAAACTATACTTCCTCCAAATGGAGATGTAATTTACATTGAAAAGACTCCGAACCTGATCAGGCCCAAATGGCCATTTCCATGAAAGAGCCCAGGAAGGACACACCCACAGCAGTGAGCAGAATATCTCCAAACTCCTTAAACCTTTGTTATGATCTGCTCTACTGTTGTGGGGATAAGACCATTGTGTGAGTCGCACTGAGACATTTCAAATGATATCAGACATGAATATTTCGATACTTTGACCACACAGGATGTGGTATATCTTAAATACAGTTCATAGGTGAGTTTCAGGGTTCTCTGAGCTGAGGGGAAGTAGATGAAGAGTGGGGGAAGAAGGAGACAGATGGGAAGGTGTGAGTTCGCAATCAGCATCCTTTGATGTGTGCTATGAGATGGGGATGCAAACTCTGTGGGGGAACTCAATATGTTGCAAAGAGTCCTTTGTTCCCCAGGATGTGATGTCCTTTTGGTTTGGACATCTTGGCACCAAGTCTTACAAAAACATATTTTTCTGCATGACTTACAAGAGACATTCAAGAGACGACTGAATTGGCGTAGTGTTTTAAAAGCCTTGCTCGAAACATCGAAATCGCGTGCAGAGCACACTCTCTCGACTATTTGCATGTGTCGTGATAGTAACAGTATGAAAACGCTTCTTCTTGTGCAAAAGGCATTCACTTATTACAATTAAAATTTACTCAATAATGTATTGATTATCAACATTAAAATCACATGATTTTCAAATCATGTCCTGGTATTGCGAATGAAGAAAGTGAAAGTGAAAGTGAATTCACTATGTTTGTGAATTGCTTCTATTGTGGGATGTGCACTTGTACAGAAAGTATGTTGTACATTCTATTCCATTTTCTGAACGCGATTTCTGTTTTGAAAAACTATTATGAACGAATTTTGTTCTTTAAGGTCTTTAAGGTTTCTGTTCTTTAATATTGTTGCCAGTTTACATTGTTGCCATCAAAGAGTTAGTTAGATACCATTTTCTGAACGCGATTTCTGTGTTGAAAAAGAATGAAGAATGAAGGTTGTTGTTTAAGTTATTTCAGTGTTCCTGAGCAGTGCACTCTGTGCAAGAGATACAACCTATGATTTCTTTAAGTTAAGAATACTAGAATACTATTCAGACTGTTGCCATGAGAAGGACTTGCAAAATCTTTGTACTGCACGGGACTTTATTGTTTCTAAATCAACCATTAGCTTAGTACTGGAAGGATATAGGAACTCACACAAGCACTGCTCAGAAACGCTTGAAAAAACCTGCAAAACAGATTCTCTCTAACGTTATTATTCCTCTAATGCAAACGTTACTGTGAGAACACACTGCTTTAAGAAACACATTGCATCACTGAGTTTGCGCATTTTAAAATCTTTGCTCGTCAACATGGAAATCGCTTGCACAACATATTTTTCTGCAAGGCTTACAAAAGACATTCTACTACTGAATTGGCGCCATTTCTATGTTGAAAAACTATAAAGAAGGAATTTTTTTCTTTGAGGTAATCATATTGTTGCCAATTTATATTGTTTCCATCAAATAATTAGTTAGATACCATTTTCTGAACGCGATTTCTATGTTGAAAAAGAATGAAGAATGAAGATTGTTGTTTAAGTTATTTCAGTGTTCTTGAGCAGTGCTCTGTTACAGGTAACAATTTTGTTTGTTATATGTAACACTGCCTGTGAAATCCCACCTAAAATCATTTTTTGTGATTTACTTTCTACATATAATAATGTAAATAACATTCTGTGAGAATTTATCGTTAATATATTTAATATTGTCTTAGGAATGTCAAATATTGAAACTTTGTTAGCTTCTGTTTCAATATAACTAAGTGGACATAAAAATTGAAATTTTTTAAAAGAATGTGTTTTTATTTCAGTACTGTCCAGAATAAGTTATTTATTTAAGAAATGTTTACATAAAGTTTACAGAACACAATATTATCTTCTTCTTCTACTTTCGGCTGTTCCTTTTAGGGGTCGCCACAGCAAATCATCTGTCTCCACTTAACCCTATCCTTGGCATTCTGACATTTCACACCAATTAACTTCATGTCCTTCACATCCATTCTTTGGCCTTCCTCTTACCATATTGCCTGGCAGCTCACAGCTCCAACATCACAACATATTTGTGTAGTGCATTTTCACAAAGTTCATTGTATCAAAGCAGCTTTACAAGGTATTGAAAACAACAGTCAGTGGTCAATATAACCTCTATCCTCCATCTCTGCCTCTTGTGTGTTAGGCCGGATATAAACAATGTCTATTCGCTTTAGACAACATGACAACATGACATGCTCTGCCGGGAGTCCTGGAGTGGGAGTTCAGAGCAGCACACGCCTAATGCTGGTAGCCCTGAGCTGGCCTGCCCGGATATGGTGTTTGGACCTCATTTCACTCTTAGACGGCACCCCGTATGAACTGCTGGTCAGGAAGGATCTATTAAGTCAGGTTAAAGGCCTAATCCTTCACCCTTACCCAGATAAATGGAAACTGTGGGTCTGGCCTCTGAGGGGGCAGGTCTCTCAGCGGGGGCTGTTGAGAAATTCCTAAACTCCAGAGCTCCCTCCACGAGGAAGCTATATGCACAAGTGAAAAGCATTTACTCAGTGGTGCAGTGTTCGCATGCGGGATTCAGCTAGCTTTTATCTTTAGGGCTGGCGCCCTCTACTCTGAAGGTGTATGTGGCAGCTGTAGCACGCTACCACACCCCTGTCAGAAGCCAGTTTTTAAGTTGAGACCCGCTGGTGTTTGGCTTCCTCTGTGGTGCGCTAAGGCCTGCATCTCATGCCATGGTCCCCGCCTGGGACCTGGCTGTTGTGCTATAGGGACTGTCGGGGGCCCCTTTTGAACCCATTGAGACTGTGTCTGCCAAGTTCCTGACCTTCAAGACGGTGTTCCTCTTAATGATCTCATCGCTTAAGAGAGTGGGGGACCTCCATGATTTATCGTTTTTTGGCTTATGTAGCTGCGGGGCAGCCTTTGCTTGTCCGAGCTCATTCTACTGGCGGTATGGTGGCCTCTAAGGCCTCATGGTCCAGGGGTATCTGTTCAGGATGTATGTGATGCAGCGGGCTGGTCCTCATTTTCACATTTGTGAGATTTTATAACTTGGACTTGGCAACAACACCAGGTTCTCACATACTTTTGCCTGGGCTGTGCTTTTCGGATTCACACTAGATAGGTATTAATATGTATGGCATTATATGTATGATATTCTGTATGACAGCATGATCCCAGGAACTAATCCCCCGGCGCAACCTTGACCTTCACATCTGAATAAGGACCATCCGTGCCAGCAGTCACTCAGCACAATGCCATGAGAGGAGCCCAAACAGCATTGGTACTCCGCCCCATGACTGACCTACAATCATTGAATGGAGTTCTTCTTAAAAGCTGGATACATCAAGCTTTGCTTTGATGTGACCCACACCATTGGCATGGCCAGAACAAAAGGGGGTGCTCATACCAGCATCACACTGCTCTTACCAGAGTTCAATATCCAAACTACAAGAGCCTTGCAGCGACTGTATGAGCCATCCAGAATTTCTCTATTCACATCGGATCACAGAAGGTGATCAAAAGATCTACAACCAATGCATTCCCAGAGCTGACCATCGCGGACAAAGCCACATGATCAACAACCCTCCGAGGATGGATCGTTAAGGCACGGCGTGCACAGAGCATGTGTTCTGTGGGTCAACAAGAGACCCTTCCCACTGCAACACTTCAGTGTCTATATTCCCAGCAGTCTTCGGTCCTCTTTTCTGCAGCACTAACACTCTAGCCCTTTCAATGGTCATGGGGAGATCTATAAAACAAACAAGCGACTACAGCAAGTTGCATTCTGTAAAAAATGTCAACCTTTAAAAAGTAATAACCAGAAACCTGCTAGACAATTGCCCACACCAAATGCTGGGAGTTGATATAATGAGCCCTTTACCACGGTGTACCAACCAAAATGAGTACCTGCTCGTTTTTGTGGATTATTTCACCCGATGGGTTGAGTTATTCCCTATTCGTAAAGCTACTGCCCAGAATGTTGCCTCTATCTTCAGGAAAGGAAATACTAGCCCGATGGGGCATGGCTGATTTTATTCTCTCAGACAGGGGTGTTCAGTTTGTCTCATCTGTGTTTAGAGAGCTGTGTGAAAATTGGAATATAATACCTAAACTAACTACATCATATCATCCACAAACCAATGTTGATGATCATGTTAATGATAATCACAAGAGATGGGACAAATTTTCACTGGCAAGGACAAGCATGAGCTTTGTGTGTCCTGTTTGTGTGTGGGGCACTCGAAGGAGCTTGCTGTGCGCATTGCGAGGCAATCCTGCTGTGCATGCTCAGCTTCCGCTTGGCAGCCTTTGAGGAGGCTGCCCAAGCAAGCGGCCCTCAGAGCTCTGGTCACGTGTCCTCTGAGATGATACGCCGGCTGCACTCGTGAGGGTTTGCAGATGGATCTCGCGGAGGGGTTGGAGACAGATGGCACCCTGTCTCCGCCTTTATCTGCAGGGTCCGTTCTCACTCCGGAGCAGGAAGCCCGTCCGGGGTGGGAGCCCGTTGCTACAAATGCCTTTCTCTGTGGAGGTGGACATTACGAGTGTTGAGGGGGGAGTGATGAAGTGCCGCCTGCTTTCCCCATTCACGAGAAGCTGGTGAAGGTGGTGACTTGAGCCATCGCCCAGCTGAAACTTGACTGGCCAGTGGAAACTTAGAGCACTTGTCCACCAAGCTGGCTAGATTCAAACCG
This sequence comes from Beaufortia kweichowensis, assembly GCA_019155185.1. Classification (NCBI taxonomy): domain Eukaryota; kingdom Metazoa; phylum Chordata; class Actinopteri; order Cypriniformes; family Gastromyzontidae; genus Beaufortia; species Beaufortia kweichowensis. The sequence goes on along the minus strand of CM032812.1, from coordinate 2,273,741 downwards.
CAAGCCCCGCCTCCATGCCTTCGTTTTTTCCCTTTAAAGTACCAATTACCTTGTCTTACTAGAGTATCGTGGGGCATCCGAGCATGCCTAAGGTGGAACACATACTCGCGAGCTATATGTTCCCCGCTCTGGCATCATCACTTAAGGCTCCGGCACTCCCCATCAAGCTGTGCCACATGACATCATACTTGGTGAGGAAAGCTTATTTAGCAGCAGGCCAGGCTGGGGCGTGTCTGCACACCATGGTGGTGCTTTAGGCGTACCAGGCTTGATGACGGCGTGGGGTGGATCAAGATACGGTATAGGAGATCCACCAAGCCACGGATGTTGCTCTCCATGACGCCATGAGATGGCCATCGGCCACTCCATGGCAGCGTTGGTGGCTACAGAGAGGCATCTGTGGCTGAACCTATCTGCGCTTTCTCAAACCGCAAGCCCCGCCTCCATGCCTAATCAAAAACTGTAGAACGAGTTCGAAAAAGTAGTTTTTTAAATCAAATCAAAATGGCAGGACATACATGACGTCATGTAATGTCACCTTGTGCCATCAAATCAGAACGAGCCATAGATTCATATATTTAGCAATAGCAATATATATATATATATATATATATATATAGGAATTTTATGGCCCTTTTTGTGTCAATTCGCATTTTGGTGCGTGTTATAGGTGATACACACCAATTTTCAAGTCAATCCCCAAAAGCCTTGTGAAGATGGGTAGTTGACAAAAAATTAAGTGACTGTGTCCTATTGTGTGACAGCAAAAATGTAAAATTTATTGATGCTGTGTACCAGAACAGGTTAATCAATTAAATAGCTTTCAATGATTTTTTAAATGTATTAAAAGTATGTTTCATGTCAACTGGAAGAAATAGGAGAAGTTCAAAAAACATTTGTACAAACAGTACAAACTTTAATAATTGCTTTTATTAAAGCAATATATATAAATCACACAACAATATGTAGAATTTCTTATATGGTATATGAACATGTAGACATTTTCATGAATTTTGTTATATCTTTTGACCACTGGGGGTGTCCACCTGAAACATTTTTACATTTAACATATTTAAAATAATGCATTTGAATAAAAAACTAAAATGTCTAATGCCCAACTAGCCAATATAGGACATTTTGGTATCATTTGCTCAACAAATTTGCTATGGCAATGCATTAGAATATCCTGTTTCTGTGTGCCACATTTCATAACTTACCTATGTATGGTTCTATGGGCTGCCAAAGAGTTACAGTACATTCAGAAGAAGAAATGTCTGCAACAGCAATCACGTGGTCAAGCCCAACAAGAACACAAAAGGGAAATATGTGAGGACATCTGTAATGATGATTTTTAACAGAAGTAAAAAACAGGTTCAGATGTATAGGTGAAATTATCTAAATTCAGATTAGCCCAGAAAAGCACTACTTTTGAAAAATAAACATTTTTGCACCATGTCTGGCTAAATGAATACTTTCACCAACTACAGGTCGACTCCACCTGCCTGTGATAGTGATGCCTCCCTCCCAGATGCGCTGAACGACTTCTACGCTCGGTTTGAGGCACAAAACAGTGTAACGGTGAGGAAGACCACCCCTCCCCGCAATGACCAGGTGCTGTGTCTAACCACAACTGATGTAAGGAAGACTCTACACAGAGTTAACCCGCGGAAGGCTGCTGGACCAGACAACATTCCTGAGCAGCACCATAGTTCCAACGTGCTTCAAGGCCACCACCATCGTCCCTGTGCCAAAGAAGTCTCCATTGTCCTGCCTCAATGATTACCGTCCCGTTGCACTTACACCTGTCATCATGAAGTGCTTCGAGAGGCTCGTCTCGAGGCACATTAAGACCCTGCTGCCCCCCTCATTAGACCCCCTGCAATTCGCTTACCGCCCAAACCACTCAACAGATGACGCCATCAACATCACCCTCCATCTGGCCCTCCACCTGGACAATAAAAACACATATGTTCGAATGCTCTTCATTGACTTCAGTTCAGCATTCAACACCATCATTCCTCAGCACCTGAATGAAAAGCTGAACTTGCTTGGCCTGAACACCTCCCTCTGCAACTAGATCTTAGATTCCTGACTGGGAGACCTTAGTCAGTCCGGATCGGGAACAGCATCTCCAGCACCACCACACTGAGCACTGGGGCCCCTCAGGGCTGTGTGCTCAATCCATTGCTGTTCACTCTGCTGACTCACGACTGTGTAGCAATGCATAGCTTAAACCACATCATTAAGTTCGCCGATGACACGACCGTGGTGGGTCTCATCAGCAAGAACGATGAGTCAGCATACAGAGAGGAGGTGAAACAGCTAACGGACTGGTGTAGAGCCAACAACCTGTCTCTGAACGTGGACAAAACTAAAGAGATGGTAGTTGACTTCAGAAGAGCACAGAGAGACAATTCTTCGTTGAACATCGGCGGCTCCCCTGTGGAGATCGTAAAGAACACCAAATTTCTTGGCGTTCACCTGACGGAGAACCTCACCTGGTCGCTCAACACCAGTTCCACAGCAAAAAAAGCCCAGCAGCGCCTGTACTTTCTGAGAAGGCGGAGGAAAGCACATCTCCCACCCCCCATCCTCACCGTGTTCTACAGAGGGACAATCGAGAGTATCCTGAGTAGCTGCATTACTGCCTGGTTTGGGAATTGCACCGTCTCGGACCACAAGACCCTGCAGCGGATAGTGAGAAAAGCTGAAAAGATCGTCGGGGTCTCTCTCCCCTCTATCACAGACATTTACACCTCACGCTGCATCCGCAAAGCTTCCAGCATTGTGGATGACCCCACACACCCCTCACACGCACTTTTCACCCTCCTGCCGTCTGGTAAGCAGTACCGAAGCATTCCATCCCTCACGGCCAGACTTTGCAACAGTTTTTTCCCCCATGCCATCAGGCTGCTAAACTCAAAATAACTCATTACAAGTTACACTACTGCCATTGGACTGTTTTTTATAACTTTTTTAATATTTGCACTTTACACAATCACTACAGTCACTTTCATATTGAACTGTGTATTGGTCTGTGTTACTGTTTGCACTTTGTGCACTTTATGTATATATAGAGTTTTTTGTACTTAACTGTGTATTGGTCTGCGTTACTGTCTTGTGCTGTCTGTTTGCGCTTGTGCACTTTATGTATATAGGGTTTTTTGTATATAATTTTAGCTTTGTGTTGTACTGTAGCACCTTGATCCTGGAGAAACGTTGTTTCGTTTCACTATGTACTTGTATATGGCTGAAATGACAATAAACTCCACTTTGACTTTTGACTTTTAGGCTGAGATTCCGTTACACAGGATTCAAGTCCAGCCACAGAAGTTGATTTTCAGAGGAAAGTTCTTAAACAAAAATGAGAACACAACGGCATTAGTTACCATTTTAACCAATTAAGATTTTTTTTGTAAGATAAGTTTTAAAAACATAGGTTCAGATGCATAGGTGAAATTGAACTCATAAGTAATATTTTTTAAATGGCTAAATATGGCCATATTTTGTTGGTTATATCATATGATAGTTGTTTCAAATTTGGATTAGGTCATTAACAGAAAAGGACTACCGTTTCTGGCTAAACAGTCACTTTCATGACAGAAATGCACATGACGGGATTTGAACCAGCAACCACACAGGTAACATGCTAGGGTTGTAGACCACGGCGCTACAAAGTCTGTCCACATGCACAACTCGCCTGAGAAGAGCCCTTAAGCAAAAATTTGCACAAACCGACATTATTTACCACAATTAACATTCAAAGTTTAATTAATCAATCAGTTGGTAAATATGTAGTGGGGCCAACCCTGTGGTGAAGACTCCCTCATAGGTTTTCCCCTTCAAGTAGTTTATCCCCACCTCACTTGGTCCTTAGGTGTCAATCCTATCAAGGCAAGGGTAAGAAAAAAACTCACTATACGATCAACAACATTTTATTTCAAGGTATACTGAAAGAGGTATATTGCCAAGCGGAAGCAGAGTGTGCGCAGCAGGAGTGCCTCGCAATGCGCACAGCAAGCTCCTTCGAGTGCTCCACACCCAAACAGGACAAACAATGATGAGACAAACTGAACACCCCTGTCTGAGAGAATAAAATCAGCCATGCCCAATCGGGTTAGTTGCCAAGTCCAAGTTATAAAATCTCACAAATGTGAAAATGCGGACCAGCCCGCTGCATCACATACATCCCGAACAGATACCCCTGGACCATGAGGCCTTAGAGGCCACCATACCGCCAGTATAATGAGCTCGGACAGGCAAAGGCTGCCCCGCAGCTACATAAGCCAAAAACCGACAGAGCATGGAGGTCCCCCACTCTCTTAAGCGATGAGATCATTAAGAGGAACACCGTCTTGAAGGTCAGGAACTTGGCTGACACAGTCTCAAGGGTTCAAAAGGGTCCCTTATAGGACAACAGCCAGGTCCCAGGTCCCAAGGGTGAAGGATTAGGCCCTTAACCTGACTTATTAGATCCTTCCTGACCAGCAGTTCATACGGGGTGTCGTCTAAGACTGAAATGAGGTCCAAACACCATATCTGGGCGGGCCAGCTCAGGGCTACCAGCATTAGGCGTGTGCTGCTCAGAACTCCCGACAGAGCATGTCATGTTGACTAAAGCGGATATGCATGTTGTATATCCGGCCTAACACACAAGAGGCAGAGATGGAGGATAGAGGTTATATTGACCAATGACTGTTGTTTTCAATACCTTGTAAGCTGCTTTGATAGAAAGAATGGATGTGAAGGACATTGCAAGTTAATTTGTGTGAAAGTTCAGAATGCCAAGGATAGGGTTAAGTGGAGACAGATGATTTGCTGTGGCGACCCCTAAAGGGAACAGCCGAAAGTAGAAGAAGAAGATAATATTCTGTGCTGTAAACTTTATGTAAACATTTCTTACATTAAATAACTTGTTCTGCACAGTACTGAAATAAAAACACATTTTTTTTAAATTACTTTTTTAATCTATGGGATATAAATCCTATAAGTAAGCTTACAATGGTGCATTATTAGAAATAAATGAAGAGCCACAAACCTGTAAGTGAAATTTTAAATTTTTATGTCCACTTAGTTATATTGAAACAGAAACTTATAATGTTTCAATATTTTACATTCCTAAGACAATATTAAATATATTAACGTTAAATCCTCACAGAATATTATTTACATTATTTTATGTAGAAAGTAAATCACAAAAAATGACTTAGAATGTCTTTTGTAAGTCATGCAGAAAAATTCCATGAAAGATTTCCAATGTAGACGAGGAAAGATTTTAAAATACAACGCAAACTCAGAGATGTAATGTGTTTTTTAAAGCCATGTGTTCTCACAGTAAGGTTTGCATTAGAGGAATTAGGCATTAGAGGAGAGAGAAACTGTTTTGCACATCCTTTCATGCGTTTCTGAGCAGTGCTTGTGTGAGTTCCTATACCCTTCCAGTACTAAGCTAATGGTTGATTTAGAAACAATAAAATCCCGTGCAGTACAATGATTGTGCAAGTCCTTCTCATGGTAACAGTCTGAATAGTTTTCTAGTATTCTTAACTTAAAGAAATCATAGGTTGTATCTGTTGCACAGAGTGCACTGCTCAAGAACACTGAAATAACTTAAACAACAAACTTCATTCTTCATTCTTTTTCAACATAGAAATCGCGTTCAGAAAATGGTATCTATCTAATTCTTTGATGGCAACAATGTAAACTGGCAAAAATATAATTACCTTAAGGAAAAAAGTTCATTCTTTATAGTTTTTCAACACAGAGAAAATGGTATAGCATGTAGAACATATATTCTGTGCAAGTGCACTTCCCACAATAGACGCAATTCACAATGTTAGCCATGTTCCCTTTTTACATTCGCAATACCAGGACATGATTTGAAAATGTTTAAAACTATGTACTGCATGCGATTTTAAAGTTCATAATCAATACATTATAGAGTACATTTTAAATGTAATAAGGGAATGCCTTTTGCAGAAGTAGAAGTGTTTTCATACAGTTGCGATCACGGGACATGCAAATAGTCGAGAGAGTATGCTCTGCACGTGATTTCGATGTTTTGAGCAAGGCTTTCAAAACACTAAGCCAATTCAGTAATATAATGTCTTTTGTAAGTCAAGCAGAATAATATGTTGTGGAAGCGATTTCCATGTAGACGAGGAAAGATATTAAAATAAAACCTCAGTGATGTAATTTGTTTTTTAAAGCTATGTATTCTCACAGTAACGTTTGCATTAGAGGAATAATAGCGTTAGAGAGAAACTGTTTTGCACGTCCTTTCAAGCGTTTCTGAGCAGTGCTTGTGTGAGTTCCTATACCCTTCCAGTAGGGTTCTAATGGTTGATTTAGAAACAATAAAATCCCGTGCAGTACAATGATTGTGCAAGTCCTTCTCATGGTAACAGTCTGAATAGTATTCTAGTATTCTTAACTTAAAGAAATCATAGGTTGTATCTGTTGCACAGAGTGCACTGCTCAAGAACACTGAAATAACTTAAACAACAAACTTCATTCTTCATTCTTTTTCAACACAGAAATCGCGTATCTATCTAATTGGTAATAAATGGTATCTATCTAATTCTTTGATGGCAACAATGTAAACTGGCAACAATATAATTACCTTAATAAAAAAAGTTCATTCTTTATAGTTTTTCAACACAGAAATCGCGTTTAGAAAATGGTATAGCATGTAGAACTTATTTTCTCTCCAAGTGCACTGCCCACAATAGAAGCAATTCACAAAGTTAGCGATGTTCACTTTGTTACAATCGCAATACCAGGACATGATTTGAAATTGTTTAAAACTATGTCCTGCATGCGATTTTAAAGTTGATAATCAATATTTTATAGAGTAAATTTTAAATGTAATAAGGGAATGCCTTTTGCACAAGAAGAAGCGTTTTCATACTGTTGCGATCAACGGGACATGCAAATAGTCCAGAGAGTACGCTCATTCTTTTTCAACATAGAAATCGCGTTTTTCAACACAGAAATCACGTTCAGAAAATGGTATAGCATGTAGAACATATTGATAGGTCTATTTCTTAAACCTCTATCAATAAAGAACAACAATCAGACCAAGACTGGTGTTTACTCGCGAGGGAGAGAGCAGCTTTGAGACCTTTAGAAAGGTTCTCTGTCACTCTCTCTCACTGTGTCTCTCCCTTGCTGCCTTTTTTATTGTGTAAAGCAACTCCTATAAGGAAGTAGAAAGAAACATGTGCACAGAAGTTAAAGATAAGCATTACAAGTGTGGGCCTCTTAAAGGCCTTGGTTCTGCAAACAGTGTGAGTTAAAAAGTTCAAGCATAATAATGAAACAGGAACACAAGTTTATGCATAACACAATAGTCTATGCTTGCAACTCTTAAGATTTATAAAGACAGAATAAAGGATAATATATTTTCTTGATTATATCTTTAACATTTCCCTCCTGTTTATCATTTATTCTTTACTTTTATCAAAACTATACCTTTATCTGTTGATACTTTCAGTACAGCTCATCATAATTAAAGAATTTCATAAGAAACCTTTACACTGCAACATCATTATAATGCCCACTAACCAGAGTCTCATACAATTCATGATCATTTTGATTATTTTCGATTGATTATATACTCGTGTAAAAGTGGAACTGATAATTTTTCTGACCATGGTAGTAATAAATGGAATCACACATGTCATGCATAAACAAATCAGTAATAGGACAGCGGCAATAGGTATATTCTGTGGAGCACATGCCACCATGATCCTCCAAACAACCACTGTAACAGTCTTTCCGTTGTCACTCGATCTTCCTCCATGACATCTCGCAATGCCGTAAGATTGGTTATGGCCTGCTCTATGATGTGTCCGTCCTCGTCATTTTCCAGAATAAAAGTACAACATGACGTTCCCACTACTGCACATACGCCTCCAAGCGAAGCAGTAAGTTGGTCCAAAACCATACGGCTCTGCATCTCCATCATTCGCAGTGCAGTAAGTTCTTCTTTGATGCTTTTCAATGCTGCTAGGTGGTGTTCACAAAACTTTCAAATCGATATGTCATAGTCTCCATACGTAGCTTAAATTTGACAACACCGACCCAGGGAAAAAGGGCCAAAGCTACCTTTTGTCCATCAGTCCATAGTTTGTGATCCGAAGGCACGTCCGTGCCCCAAACAGAATCATGCTTCTTAAAGTTCTCTTCTCGTTTCCTTCGATGATGATGAGGTTTAGCTGAGATGACGTATGAATGATCTGAAGGTATCATAGTGGCACACCGTCCCTGCCATCCAGTAGGCAGGTTAGTATAGACGCTTAGCCCGTACAGCCAGACGAAATTTGACTGAGGGGTGGTTCCCATAGCGTCCGGTACGGTGAAATACGGTGCACACTTTGCTCTTCCTTTGGCTTCAAACTTATTAAGATGACCAGTTGCATTTTGAGTGCATGGTGAATATATGGCTCCACAATTGTAACCTGGAACTTTTCCTACTTTGATAGTTTTAGTCAGGAGCGATACAGAGTTCTCGTAACATGTGAAATTCGTTTTAGGAGACACGTGAACTGGACCATACATCTTGCTGGTGGTGTTAATTTCTAAAGCCAGAAAATTTTTGATTGTTAAACTAGATGCATTCACAGTTAGTGGTAGTTTATTTCCCAGAGACACGTTCAGCGGTGTCGGAGAGTATGCTGACACCAAATTCTGGAAACAAGGTAGAAGGATCTTTCACAGGAACTGACACCACATGTGGATTCGTGCTGGAGACGGGCATCTTTGAACACACGTAACAGTTGCTGTAATTCCCGCTCTGAGCCAGGTACTTTCCATACCGATACCATAAATTTATGTCATATGTATTCTTATATTTCCCCTTGAAGATTGTTCTCCAGAAACTGTCTTTTTCCTTTTTCGATTTTCCGCTGTTCTCCTGCAATTTTGCCATTCCTACCAGAGAAACGGATAGAGTCAGGGTGAAAAGGGTCCCCATGGTGCCCCGGAAACGTTGACCCATCCACATAGCCGCCGCCTTCTCTGTTTTTTTGACTCCTAATAGAGTAGGGATTGTTGGTTTCTTCACTGACGTTGAGACGGACAGTCACTAAAAGACTGCCCCCCTTTGTTCAGAGGAGGTTGTATCTTATGTGGCTTTGATGGATCCACGAGGGTCTTTCTGCGATCTTCACCGCAGTCGGGGTAGTTATCAACACTTGGTAGGGACCCTCCCACCGTGGGCTAGACCAGGTCTTCCTCTTTATTACTTTGATGAAAACGTAATCGCCTGGCTTAACAGCTGTATCCTGTAAAACAGAAGAAGAAGAAGAATTGGGCAGCGTGTTTACTTGTCTCACTTCCCTTTCATTAAGGACTCTTTTTAAATAGTCACTGAGAGTGTGCTCTTCTTCTGCTTCTTGAACTGGGGATGGAAAATCAGGCATCTTAAACTGTTGGCCATAAATAATTTCAAAGGGTGTCAAACCTTTAGGTGTGGGTGTTATTCTCATATATAATTTAACCAAATCTAAACACTCAGGCCATGGTCTCTTAGTCTCTGCCATACATTTCTTTAATCTATTTTTTATAGTACCATTTGTTCTCTCTACTAACCCCACACTCAGAGGGTGATAAGCACAGTGGTTCTTTTATGTCATTACCAGATTCTCTGCCATTTTTCTAACAACCTCATTTACAAAGTGCGGACCATTGTCACTGTATATCTTTTCGGTCACTCCATGGTTTGGGATAATGTTCTTACATATTGCTTTTGCAACTGTTATTGCGTCAGCCTTTGCTGAGGGTACTATTTCTACCCATCTTGAAAATTCGTCTACTAGCACTAGACAGTAACGATACGGTCCACTTTGACTTAGTTCTATAAAGTCCATACAGAGGTGTTGAAAAGGGTATTGTGGTTCTGGAAACTGGCCTCTCTTCGGTCTTAAATTTCCTTGTGCATTGTGTTTTATGCATACTACACATGCCTTACAAAAAATGTTTGAGTATAAATTGAAACCATAGGCTTTACAGTATTTCTCTGTTATGTTTACCATCCCTTCTGTTGAGACATGGCATGGCCCATGGCTCAATATTGCTGCTGCTTTAAATAAAGCTTTTGGTAGTATAGGTTTGTTTTCTACACACATTAAATCTTCATTGTTTCTCACAGCCCCTTGTGTTACCCAGTATTGCTGTTCTTTCTGTGGTGCTGCTTTCTGCATGTCTCTATGGACCGTGTGATCTAACACTGATATGTGTGTGAATATCTGTGCTGTGCCGTAGTGTCCTGCACAAGGTCTAACTTTTTAGAGTAAAAAGCTACAGGTCTCCATTTAGTGCCATGTTTTTGTGAGAGGACTAATGTCATGAATCCTTCCCTGCAATCTACTGTCTGTTGGAAAGGCTTATCATAATCTGGCAGAGCTAATACAGAGGAGGATACAAGTTCTTGTTTAATTGTTACAAAAGCTCTTTCAGCTTGTTCATTCCATTTTATATGGTCTGCTAAGGTCATAGCATTCCCATAAATAACATCTAACAGAGGTTGAGTTTTCTGAGCATAACTAGGAATCCATGCCCTACAATAATTACATAACCCCAGAAAGGACATCATGTGTCTTTTAGTTACAGGTTTTGGTGTATCTAAAATAGCCTGTTTTCTCTGTGACTGTATAAATTTCCCCTCAGCCGTAAGTCTGTGTCCTAAGTATTGAACTTCTTTTTTTCACCCACTGCAGTTTTTGTTTCTTAACTTTATTCCCTGTTTTGCTAAATATTGCAGTAAAGCTATGGAGTCAGTTCTGCATTTCTGTTCTGTGTCAGAGGCCACTTGGATCATGGGGAACGTTTCAGCACCCTCTACTGAAAAACTCCTTTCCATTTTTCTTTCTTTTCCTTTTAAGGATTGTGTGGGGTAGGGGGACCTGTCCATACTGCTTGATGTTTTTAGGGCCTTGCTTAATGTCTCACGGGCTTCTGCATAGGTTGGGGATTAGAGGGGCTATCTGGAGCTTGTATATTCTCTGTATATACTCTTGCCTTGGTTATTATCATTATTTACTCCTCTGGCAACCGGCCCTGTTTCATTATCTTCCTTCCTACACACTGCCATTATCTCTTCCTCAGTTCGTTTCTTTTCCTCCCTTTTCTTTCTGGGTAACCCATATTTTTAGTCTTGTAATTTTTTATCAATGTTTCAATCTCTTCACTTACTGATACATCAAAAGTGCCTTCTTCATGTTATTTATTTAATAAACTTCTAGTTCTTTTAGTCCATTTTCTGAATATCTTCTCAATTAGTTCTCTGCTAACTGGGTATCTAGATTTATTCTTTCTATTAGTTTTTCCAACATGTTTAGAGTTTCTCATCTTATTATACTTTATTCTCAATTCACTGTCTCTTTACTTTTATTTATGCTTATACTGTTAAAAATATTTCACATCAACATATATTACTAACCACTTCTCATACGAGACTTATCCAATAATCACAAAAACAAATGCTCCTTAAAGCTATAGAGCAAATTTGTCTCTTCTCTTCTTATCAAGCCTCACACACACACACTCAGCCGCACATCTGTTTCTCTCAGACTCTCTTTTGTTTGTGCACCTACCACACTTACTTTCTCACACACTCTTCTTTTCAACACATAAACAACACACTCAACCTTGAGCAACTTCTCACACACACACACACAATTCTTATTGAGATCTGGAACCTTCTTTGTATTTCACAAAAACAATTGACTATCTCATTTAACTTAGTTCAATTTGGAGAAGTTTACTGAAGTGCTCATACCACCACAGGCTCACCTTCAGGCATATCACACAAACCATTACTATAATAAAAGCAAATATGCTTACGTTATAATGGCGCGCCCGTTTGTGTGACAGCCTTCTTGTCAACCCATAGCAGATTCACCCTCCAACCTTTTTCCAATCACATTACACTCTGTCTGAGCAACCCATCAGTTTTACTCACTCTTTCACTGCAACTTTCATTAACACAGGAGAAAAGCAGTATTGACAGGGATTTTCACCCCCTGCAATTTACTGCAATTTACTCCAGGACGGATTTCACATTTATTGCTATCCTCAAGGCCCACTTAACAATAAACACAGATCATACAAATACACAACTTAACATTTGTTGATACACTTCATCTACACAACAAATAACCTAACGAGTTTGTTTAACCTCTCATCAGTTTGTTTTTCTGATGAAGGCAACCCTCGCCAGAACCAATGCCTTACTTCTTACAGGACTTTAGCCTAGGATTCTTCTCAGCGCTTTTTTTTTTCTAACTCTAAACTATATATTTCTAAAAATATAAAAATCTGAACCTTCTGTTCTCCTTAAGACCAAATCAACAGAAAACACAGATTAATACATGCATGCATTTAGTTCTTTTGGAATCAAAATCTCTTTTCCCCTTTTACTTTTACCTGTCCTAACTTTCCCATGTATTTCACATCTCCTGCCAGTTCTTCCTGGTCTTTACTACAACAACAATTTCCCATAATTTTAAATGATTATTAAACTACCAAAAAAAAATAAAAAATAAAAAGTAAAATTTCAGAGGATCAGCACGCCTACTTCAACAGACCATAGATTTATGTCACTGTTAGGTATCCTCTGTGCTGCTGCTTCACTATGCTAAACTTAACATTCACACAATTCACACTCACACAAGGCCTTTTGGTAAATGCTAGACAATTAGTAAATACTTCTGGATTTACTTCTGGTAAATGCCCCTGGCTCTTTACCTATCTAGACAATTAGTAAATACTTCTGGATTTACTTCTGGTAAATGCCCCTGGCTCTTTACCTATCAAGACAATTCAGAGTCTAAATCAACTCACCCAGTGCACTGCGTCTGATTCTTGTCCTGCTTCGGAGTCCGTCAACCCGAGACCATCAGCTGGGGAAACCTAAAGCCGGCCTGGCAAGGAATTTTCACCACCCAGGGCTTTTGACGAATTCCTAAAAGAATCCGGCCGTCGACGGGCTTGGGCGCGTCTCCCCCACCGCTGATCTTCGGTTATGTTGGAATCCGCCTCGAAGGACCAAAATGATAGGTCTATTTCTTAAACCTCTATCAATAAAGAACAACAATCAGACCAAGACGTGGTGTTTACTCGCGAGGGAGAGAGCAGCTTTGAGACCTTCAGAAAGGTTCTCTGTCACTCTCTCTCACTGTGTCTCTCCCTTGCTGCCTTTTTATTGTGTAAAGCAACTCCCATAAGGAAGTAGAAAGAAACATGTGCACAGAAGTTAAAGATAAGCATTACAAGTGTGGGCCTCTTAACGGCCTTGGTTCTGCAAACAGTGTGAGTTAAAAAGTTCAAGCATAATAATGAAACAGGAACACAAGTTTATGCATAAAACAATAGTCTATGCTTGCAACTCTTAAGATTTATAAAGACAGAATAAAGGATGATATATTTTCTTGATTATATCTTTAACACATATTTTCTGTCCAAGTGCACATACCCCAATATAAGCAATTCACAAAAGTAGCGATGTTCACTTTTTTACATTCGCAATACCAGGACATGAATTGAAAATGTTTAAAACCATGTGCATGCGATTTTAATGTCAATCGATACATTATTGACTAAATTTTAAATGTAATAAATGAATGCCTTTTGCACAAGAAGAAGAGTTTCATACTGTTACTATCACTGGACATGAAAAATAGTCGAGAGAAAGCATGTTCTGCACGTGATTTCGATGTTTCCAGACAGGCTTCCAAAACACTAAGCCAATTCAGTGATGGAATGTTTTTTGTTCAGAAAATGGTGTCTAACTAATTCTTTGAAGGCAACAATGTAAACTGGCAACAATATAATTACCTTAAAGTACAAGCAATTCACAAAGGTAGCGATGTTCACTTTCTTACATTCGCAATACCAGGACATGAATTGAAAATGCTTAAAACTATGTAGTGCATGCGATTTTACTGTTGATAATCAATATATTATTGAGTAAATTTTAAATGTAATAAGTGAATGCCTTTTGCACAAGAAGAAGAGTTTTCATACTGTTACTATCACGGGACATGAAAAATAGTCGAGAGAAAGCATGTTCTGCACGCGATTTTGATGTTTTGAGCAAGGCTTTCAAAACACTACGCCAATTCAGTGATGGAATATTTTTTGTAAGTCATGCAGAAAAATATGTTGTGCAAGCGATTTCCATGTTGACCAGCAAAGATTTTAAAATACAACGCAAACTCAGTGATGCAATGTATTTTCAAAGCCATGTGTTCTCACATTAACGTTTGAATCAGAGGAATAATAGCGTTAGAGAGAAACTTTTTTGCACGTCCTCTCAAGCGTTTCTGAGCAGTGCTTGTGTGAGTTCCTATATCCTTCCAGTACTAAGCTAATGGTTGATTTAGAAACAATAAAATCCCATGCAGTAAAATGATTTTGCAGCTCCTTCTCATGGTAACAGTCTAAATAGTATTCTAGTATCCTTAACTTAAAGAAATGATAGGTTGTATCTTTTGCACAGAGTGCACTGCTCAAGAACACTGAAATAACTTAAACAATAAAATTCCTTCTTTATAGTTTTTCAACACAGAAATCGCGTTCAGAAAATGGTATAGCATGTAGAACATATTTTCTGTCCAAGTGCAAATACAAAATATAAGCAATTCATAAAGTTAGCGATGTTCACTTTCTTACATTCGCAATACCAGGACATGATTTGAAAATGTTTAAAACTATGTCCTGCATGCGATTTTACTGTTGATAATCAATACATTATTAAGTAAATTTTAAATGTAATAAGTGAATGCCTTTTGCACAATAACTAATTCTTTGATGGCAACAATGTAAACTGGCAACAATATAATTTCCTTAAAGAACAAACTTCCTTCTTTATAGTTTTTCAACACAGAAAATGCCAATTCAGTTATGGAATCATCAAGTCATGCAGAAAAATATGCTGTGCAAGCGATTTCCAATGTTGACAAGCAATACAAAGCAAACTCAGTGACGCAATGTGTTTTCAAAGCCGTTTTCAACACAGAAATCGTTCAGAAAATGTTATAGCATGTAGAACATATTTTCTCACCAAGTGCACATCCCCTAACATAAGCAATTCACATAGGTAGCGATGTTCACTTTCTTACATTCGCAATGTAAGAAATGATTTGAAAATCTGCATGCATGCGATTTTGTTGTTAATGATTATTAATACTGTAAGAAATAATGATGAAGATCTCTTAATGAAGAATGTCTTTATTCCAATGTTGCAGTAACAAAGCACTTTGGGTTCAACGGAGTCAGAATGAACCCTGAACAGTTTCATGGTTAACACTTTATACAGTTTGTAAATTATCCTTTCCGCCCATAATGCAAATGAATGATTCCTTGAAATGTAAATTGTAAGTTTCACCCTGTTGTGATCAACTTCTTTCCCAGCCATAGGTGTTCCCAACCAAAAGGTACAGTGATTGAAATGTATATTTAAATGTTTGTTTCCTGGCCATAGGTGTTCCCAACCAAAAGGTACAGTGATTGAAATGCATATTTAGATGTTTGTCTTAGATGTAAGTTAAGGTCACGTCTCTCTGTCATGTGTTGGTTTCTGAGTCTCTCTTTCTCTGCTATTTCCTGATGCCCTTATTTGGTCTGATTTTGATAAGGAGACATTGTTTTATGTGTTAATCAAGCCTTCTTGGGGGGTGAGCTTCAGTAATGCTATCCTGGAGTGGAGTTTGGTCGAGGCAGATTATAATTTCTTACAATACATATACACACTACACTACACTATTGTTGCAGCTAGCGTTGCATTCGGAGGAAAATAAAAAATGGACGATAGAGATGAATCATCTTTAGCCGTTCTTGGCATATTTATTTTTCTAGCTGCCGACACATCATTCTCACGGTCAGACAGACTTCAGTAAGTGAGAACCGTAAATCAACTGGGACAAACATCATAACGCGAACGCGTCTTCTGTAGCTTATACTTTGGTGCCCCCTTGTGGCATACACATATGCATAATACAGAACAGTACAACATTACATCAATATACAACTGAGGACATAATAAACATATTTTACCAGAGTAAATTCCAAACAACGTTGTTTAAAAAACAATGCAAAAACAAATTTTTTGTGTGCATGGCTTACAAAAGACATTGTGCATGTTAACGAGCAAAGATTTTAAAATACAACGCAAACTCAGTGACGCAATGTGTTTTCAAAGCCATGTGATCTCACAATACATCAGAGCATTATCGATAAACTGTTTTGCAAGTCCTTTCGAGTGTTTCTCAGCAGTGCTTGTGTGAGTTCCTATATCCTTCCAGTACTAAGATAATGGTTGATTTAGAAACAATGAAATCCCGTGCAGTACATTGATTTGCACTAATTCCATGTTATGCTACAATATTATTTAAAGTGCATTACCCAGCAATAAAGAAATCGATTGCAGAACAATACATGTTCTAATTTCATGTCCTTCTCATAGTAACAATCTGAATAGTTTACTTAGTTCTTTTGCACAGAGTGCACTGCTCAAGAACACTGAAATAACTTAAAGAACAAACTTCCTTCTTCATACTTTTTCAACACAGTAATTCACAGCTTCTGTGCAGGGGTGGATTCGTCACATGAGGCGATTCTTCCAATGGTGCCTTGCCAATGAAGACATAGCCTGTGACGTGGATGAAATCTTATGGCCTGATCCAGCCAGACGGAGAGATGATGAATAGCTACAGTATTCTTGTTGCTTTTACAGTAGTTTTTCTTCAGAATCAAAGTGTATGTACTTCATGCAGTAATTTGTATTTGTCTACAGATTTTATGTTTCATTGATTTCATTGTTGGTTGATTACTGTAACTGATTATGGTAAGAAATACTGTAAGTATTGAAATAAATACTTGAAACATTCAGTCGCAGCATCAGTGTTGTGTTGTGCTTGGTAAGTTTATTCTCCCTATATCTCAAACTAATCATGAAGAATTTTGTGGCCAAAAATCTAGCAAATCTATTTCCTAAAATTAGTTTTTTTACAAATGTGTTTTTTATTTCACACAGCAGTGTGAAACTGGCTGCAATAGTGTCTGATCATTGAGGACTGTGTTGGTTAAATGAAAACTAATAGCATTTTCACAAATATGTGTATATGTTTTGACTGAAGTGTGTCATTTTGCAAACAATCTAGGAATTATGCAAATTGAGTGTGGTGTTTGGATAATTGTGACTATATTTTGAAAAAAAGAACCCGGTTTTCAAAATTGCGTGTAAACAATTGAAAAAAACTGTAATAGTATTCTCAATATTCAGTACAATACTATACTTGCAGTACATACAGTATACAATGTATTCTCCTTACTCAGTTGCCATTTTTGTACTTTTTCATTCTTCATTTTTGGATGTAGTGTCTAATGAATACTCTGTAGAGTTTATATTATTGACTCGTGTATGATCTGAAAGCATTGTTTAATTTTGAGTGCAGGTGAAATGGTTTTGAAGTGATTGTTTGATTTTGATGTGTCAGAGGTTTCAGGGTTCCAAGAAATGTGTCTTGGCAACTGTAAAAAAAAAACTGTAAAATAATAGTTCACCTAAAAACGAACATTTTCTGAAAATTCTCACCTTTAGGATATCCAATATGTACTTGAGTTTGTTTCTTTATCGGAACAGATTGGAAGACATTTTGTTGATAAGTTGATAACCAGTGTATTCTCTTCAGTGAATGAGTGCAGAAGGCTGATTCACAATTAATCCACCAATTTCAGGCAATCAGTAAATACCTTGTGAAGTGAAAAGCTGTGTGTTTGTAAAAGAAATCCATCATGAAGGCATTTTTATGTCTGTTGCTATGGGTGAAATAAAAGTTATTTGTGTACCTTCTTCAGTGAAGAAATTAGCTTGTCTCAAATCAGTGCATTATTTCTCCTGATTAAGTCCAAAAACCATTGTAAACAATTATGTTAGTATATTTAGTTAGAGGACAACAGGGGGTGGACTTTATCACTGGAGGAGGTGTTATTATGGATTATAGACTCATATTTTGGACAGAATTGGCAGTGTAAAGTTAAAATACTTAATAATAAATTTCTTTCTTATAAACACATTTTTTCGCTTAAAATACTTCAGTTAATGGACTAGAGTCATGTGGATTATATGTGAATTAGTGTAATGTTTTTATAAGCTGTTTAGACAAAAACAATTCACTGTAGAGGGTCCAGAGGGTGTTGGGTGGCCTGAGTGTAATGTTTTTATAAGCTGTTTAGACAAAAACAATTCACTGTAGAGGGTCCAGAGGGTCTTGGGTGGCCTGAGTGTAATGTTTTTATAAGCTGTTTAGACAAAAACAATTCACTGTAGAGGGTCCAGAGGGTCTTGGGTGGCCTGAGGGTAAGTCTATTTTCAGCAAGTTTTATTTTTGGGTGAACTACATTCAAACTGTGCTAGCAACTGTTTACAATTCTAGGAATTAAGCATTGAAGCAGTAACATTGACCAGGAATGACAGTGGATTTAATAAACAAATATTGGCAGAATTGAGAGAAATCAAGAGTGTTCTTGTGGAAACTCTAATCCTTTTAAAAAATGGTAACCTGTCTAAAGCTTTTAATTTGGCTAAATGATTGCTTTAAATGCTATAAAAAGTTATTTTGTTCTAGGATGCACTCCAGTAATGACACCATCAGTCCTTACATCACTGGTAACTCCCCCTCGACCCACTTCAGATGTGTTACAGATGTGTTGCAACTATACCACCCAATCACATGACAGTGTACCTGCTGCTCACATTCTTGTAGTTTGGCAGTCTGTGTACAGCTGACTGAATGCGTAAACGATTATAGTACAGCAATTTCCCTTTATAGTGATGTAGAATACATCTCTCAGTGCCATCAAAGCGTTTTGTTAGACTGTTAAGGATTAAAACAAAATGAGTGAACAGATTTTTATCACAATAGGGTCATTGCGTTGACACACATTTAATGTTCAAGCAACATATAAAAGTTGATTTTTCATAAAAGTTTTACTTTAACATGCGCACAAAAAAAATGTGCATGAAAACCATGCCATGAAATGGGCTAATGGCACAATGCATTGTCATATTTGCTAAGTTTTAGGGTCCATAAAAAATGAGTAGTACAAAAGTATTTCCTTGAAAAAATAGTGCTTTTTACCATGGCATCCATAACTTTTGCTCTTGGGTAATTCTGAATCTAGGCCCATAGGTTTCATCATAACAAACAAAATATTACTGAGTTCACTTTGTTTCATTGTTTGATCATTGTTTGCATGTCCTGTAATGGCAACAGTATGAAAACGTTTTTTCTTATGCCAGTGTGTAGGTGAGGCACACAGAATCA
Source organism: Beaufortia kweichowensis (assembly GCA_019155185.1). Classification (NCBI taxonomy): domain Eukaryota; kingdom Metazoa; phylum Chordata; class Actinopteri; order Cypriniformes; family Gastromyzontidae; genus Beaufortia; species Beaufortia kweichowensis. Next base: position 2,254,410 of record CM032812.1, on the reverse strand, counting down.
CCGACATGGGAGAACAGTTTGGTCAAGCTTTTAATGGCGCATGTCAACACAACAATAATAACGAGATGCCCACACACAAGCTCCGCCCTGAGCCGTTCCCCATAAGAACGGCATGGGGAGTTACGTCACGATCCACGTCACACTTCACATACTGGCGCTGTCCATTTTCTCTCCAGACCATGCCCACTCTTTACTGTAACAATGAGAAACAGAAAACAAAAGGGGGCGAAACAAAAGGGGTGACATGTGATAACACAAATTGAACCAACTGTCTAATGCCAACAGGCCCTTACGGAGCCCTAAAGAACACCAGTGCAAAGCATCAACAAAATGCCTCTAAGTAAAGCAAGGATACGGGTTGGAGCAGCCCATCTAATTCAGCTCATAATCCTTAAACTTCTTGGGAGGCCGACGGAGACGGCCCGACCTCTGAGGAGCCTGCGCTGGAACAGCAGAGGAGGGGGCCAACTCACGGCACAAGCCCTCCATAGTACCTGATGAGGACACAGTCCTACCCTCCGGGAATCCACAGCCATCAAACCAAGGGGGCAAAGCAGGTGTTGCTGTTGCCAGGGGGATGTCAGGGTCGCTCGGGGGGGCAACGAGTGGCATTTCGCACTCCTCTTCGCTCTCAGACGCTGCGCCGCCATCACGATAACCTGTGACACTTGGGAAAGAGTCAACCTTATAACAACCTGTTAGACGAACCCTATAAGATGCCCGCCGCAACTAGGATGAGCTGGCGCTTACATTTAAGCATGTCAGCTGCAAAGATGGATCCGAAAGTCTCAGGTGGATCACAGGTAAACTGTTCCACCGCGAACACTGGGATGCCAGCGCAGCACATTGGTGACATCCCTTAATGGTAAGCTGAATGGCCAAATCCAAGTCCAGCGTGAAGAAGTACTGGCCAACGACAAGTCTCAACTGGTGAGCTGAAGGGTGATCTAACCTAATGTGCAACGACATAAACAACCCATGCCTGAATGGATAGCTACGTGGCTCGATTAGCAAAAGGCACCTTTTGAGCTCCCCGTAAGATGTCGGCGATGTCAGTAAGGCACACAACAGAGATTTCACAGACCCCTAAGTATTAACTTTAAGATTTTACTGACTTACTTATAAGGATAAGGCTCCACATGGTTTAACTTCTCAGTACCTGAGTGAGCTCCTAATACATTACAGTCCCTCACGTCCATTACGCTCTCAGGACTCTGGCCTTTTGGTAATACCTAGAATTTCTAAATCAAGTGGTGGTGATAGATCATTCAGCACCTAAACTTTAGAATAGTCTTCCTAGTGCTGTGCGGGAGGCAGACACACTCTCTTAGTTTAAATCTAGATTAAAGACCTATCTCTTTAACATAGCATACACATAGTCCAACGGTTTATAACACAAATCCAGTAAGGGATTGTTAGGCTGCATTAATTAGGCCAACCGGAACCGGGCACACTTCCCTAACAATCTGATGTACTTGTTGCATGTAAGGGTGTGAAACAGTATTTTGCTCCCAGTTTGTTTGTTTCTTATTATTCCGAGGTTGCATCCATCCCATACCCTGACCGGACGTTGGATCTGTCAGAAGGAGGCGGTGACCCCCAGGAGAACCTGCACTCATTATAGCTAATGCTAATGCTAGTTACTACATTAATGATAATGCTAAACATTGTTTATGCTAATCTCTTTAACTATTTAACTTTGACTAATTAACTACTTCTTTTCTGTGTATGTCATCAGTTTGATGTTATAGCTGCACTCAGTCAACTCAGTCATCCCCGGCTAAACAATCCTTTATTGTTTGTTGTTTATTGTACTACCTAGTTTACCATACACACAAACATATTGTTAAATTCAATCACAACTAATAATCCAGATCAACTCAAAACTCAGACCTACATGGCTTCAAACATTAGCAAATTTAGTACACGACTTTAAATCAAATAATTTTTATCAAACTACTGACTGCAGCTGTGACACGTCAGAGGAGAAATGACCCTTCAAGTGAGCCTGTTTTTTTTCTCCATATATATATATATATATATATATATATATATATATATATATATATATATATATATATATATATATATATATATATATATATATATATATATATATATATATATATATATTGTTATGATTCTGCCTGTTTGGACTTTGTTTTTTCACTTTGCACCTTTTGTTTGGACTTCAGTTCCCATTATGCATTGCACCTCATCACCTGTTCACCATTTTGTAATCTTGTTAGCACTATCATTTGATTATCACCCGCACCTGGTTTTATTCATTATCTGTTTATTGTTTGTATTATTTATAGTCTGCCTTTTGTTCATTCCTCAATCGGGTCGTTGTTGTGATATGTTGTTGTTTTGTGGATGCGTGGGTCTGTTATCTTTGGAAGCTAATTGTGTCTGTACCTGGTTACTCTGGATATTTGCCTGTACCTGTTTACTCTGGATGTCTTTGTGATAGAAAACCCCAGTAAAAGTCTATCCTGGAAAGAGTATTCTCTGTCGTTCTGGTCTCTCTAACCCAGCACCGTAACAGTACGACCGACCTGACAAAAGATAACAGGGGTTATAGTTTTTTGCATACCTGTCTGTATTTTGTGTCTTTTGTCTTTTTTGTTTCCTTTGTTTTTCTCTCACTCTCTCTCTCACCAGGATGGAGGCCGCTCACGCAAAAGCCTTCATGTATCGGGGTCAGGAGGAGGAGTCAGTCGAGGCCTACGTTATCTGTTTCGCCGTCTGCGGAATGGCCTCGGGGCTTCCCGATGACCACCAGAGGCGTCTATTCCTTTGGGGCCTGAATGACGCGACCTGGGCCAAGCTATCTGGATGGGGGCCGTCTGGAAGCTTGGAGGATAGCATGGATTGGGTGTTGGCCAGTTGTGGGTGCCACCCCCTCCGCCGCCTGGTCGAGATGGCCTCCTCCGCGAGCTCTGCCGCGGCCAAGATGGCCGCCGCCGAGAGTTGTGCCGCGGCCGAGATGGCCGCCGCCAAGAGTTCTGCCGCGGCCGAGATGGCCGCCACCGAGAGTTCTGCCGCGGCCGAGATGGCCGCCACCGAGAAATGCTGCCGAGATGGCTGCCGAGGAGGTTCTGCCCAGCACCGAGATGGCGCGCCGAGGAAGTTCTGCCGCGACCGAGATGGCCGCCGCCGAGAGTTCTGCCGCGGCCAAGATGGCCGCTCCCCCGTGTTCTGCTTCAGCCAAGATGGCCGCTCCCCAGGGTTCTGACGTGGCCACGATGGCCGCTCCCCAGGGTTCTGACGCGGCCGAGATAGCCGCTCCCCAATGTTCTGCCCCGGCCAAGATGGCCGCTTCCGTGAGTCAAGTCCCGCCAAGATGGCCGCTTCCGTGAAGTCAAGTCCCCGGCCAAGATGGCCTTCCTCGAAGTCAAGTCCCGCCAAGATGGCCGCTTCCGAGTGTCCTGTCCCGGCCATGATGGCCGTTTCCGAGAGTCATGTTCCGGCCATGATGGCCGTTTCCGAGAGTCATGTTCCAGCCAAGATGGCCGCCGCCGAGTGTTTCGCCGCGGCCGAGATGGCCGATCCAGAGTCCTATGTTCCGGCCAAGAGGGCCGCCTGGAGTTCCTTGTAGACTCCGCCCGGAGTTCCCAGACTCCTGGAGTTCCCAGACTCACTCGAGTTCCCAGACCCGCCCGGAGTTCCCAGACTCCGCCCGGAGTTCCCAGACTCCGCCCGGAGTTCCCAGACTCCGCCCGGAGTTCCCAGACTCCGCTCCCTGAGTTCCCAGACTCCTGCGCCCGGAGTTCCCAGACTCCGCCCTGGAGTTCCCAGACTCCGCCCTGAGTTCCTCAGACCCGGAGTTCCCAGACTCCGAGTTCCCAGACTCCGCCCCGGAGTTCCCAGACCCCGCCCCGGAGTTCCCAGACTCCGCCCCGGAGTTCCCCGAGTTCTCAGACTGTGCCCCGGAATTCCCCGAGTTCCCAGACTATGCCCTAGAATCTCCAGAGTTCCCCATCTCTGTCCTAGAATCTCCAAAGTTCCCAGACTATTTTCTAGAATCCCCAGAGTTTCCAGACTCCGTCCTAGAATCCCCAGACTCCGCTCTAGAGGTCCCAGACCTAGTCCCTGCTCATATGGTCGCCCCTTCCAAGTACTTCCCCATGTCATCTCAAGAGATCCCTACCTTGTATTCTCTTAGTTCAGTGACCACTAGCAAGCGTAGTTCTTCACTTGTGGAAGGGCTTAGTCAGCTCTCAAGTGACACCAGTGTGTCTCCATCCATCACCCCAAGTCAGTCAAGGACAATGGTTGCAATTTTACCACAAGAGGTTTTGACCCAATCTAGGAACTATCAGGGTTTATATAGACCAGTTGCTCTCATTGCTGCGTCACCACAAATGGGATCTTCCAGTCAGTTTGCATCAAACCAGGGAGGAAATAGTGCTTATAGTGGTGTCCTTGCCCATTCTCGGGTTGGCCCTAGGAGACGAGTTTTGGAAAACGTTAGTGTTTTCAGGGGTCCTGTCCCGCCTCAAGGTACCCTTAGCCAGTTCTCTTCTGGATCCCCTTCCAAGTTTAGTTCCTCACGGCTAGCTTCTAGTCAGTCCACAAGTAATCTAAGTTTATTTAGCCAGCACTCTCCAGCTTCACTGATGGGGCCTCAGAGGAGTACATCAACTCAGTTTAGGTCCTCTCAGGGAGAAGGTAGCGCGTGTAGTGTTTATTTGCCCCATTCTCAGTCAGGTCCTAGTAAACTCTCATCTGAGTCTTTCAAATCCATCTCACCTCAGGCTGTGGTCAGCAAACTAGTGTTGCAAGCGCTCAGGGCTGTTCTAGCACTATCTCAGCAAGGGTTAGTCGCTTGGTCCCTCAAGCCAAGAGTAGTTTCCACAGTGGGTCTTCACAGCAACTTAGTATTTCCAGTCAGCCTGCCAGCAAGTCCCGTATACATGCAGAGCTTTTGTCTTCCGCGGGAAGACCCGCCAGCCAGCCTGGTTATTCTACTCTTATCTCCTTGCATACAGCTGCTTCTAGCCAACCCACTAGCAGTAATACGCCCCAGAATTTGTATGCTTAGCAGTCTCCATATGTCATCCTCTAGTCTAGCACAGGGTGCATGCTCCTAGCAATTCAGATATACAGTCTCAGACAACCCTTCTTAACTTTGGTTCTTCTCAGTGACAGTAGTTGTAGTCTAGTTGCTGAAGCCCTGTCAGGGCCTGAAGGTCATCTACCAGCAGTTCGGAAGTAATCCAGAACTCTTGGTGATGTGGTCCCCTCTCAAAGTGTCCCAGCTCCTAGTAATCCCTCTCCAAATTTCTCATGTCCGTTAGCCATACCCCTGGTTATTCTGTCTCTTATCTCCTTGCATACAGCTGCTTCTAGCCAACCCACTAGCAGTAATCTGGAGTTCCCCTGTTACGTCCCAGAATTTGTATTTGAGTTCCCGATTATCAAGCGCTTCTAGCTCCCAAGGGAGTTTTGGTCAGTCATCCATATGTCATACCTCTAGTCTAGCACAGGGTGCAAGTAGTTCTCCTAGCAATTCAGATATACAGTCTCAAGACAACCCTAGTCAAGTTAACTTTGGTTCTTCTCAATTGAACGAGCTCCGGAGCCTAGAGCCCGGCTTCCAGAGCCCCAAAGCCTCCTCCAGAGCCCGACCTCCCCGAGAGCCTCCAGAGCTCCAGAGCTGACTCCCACTCCCCGAGCCTCCAGAGCCCGACCCGAGCCTCCAGAGAGCCTCCAGGAGCCCGACCCGAGCCTCCAGACCCCGACTGGAGCCTCCAGAGCCCGACCCTGACCGAGCCTCCAGAGCCTCCAGACCTGACCCTCCAGACCCTGAGCCTCCAGACCCTGAGCCTCCTGACCCCGAGCAGACCTGCACCTCCCTCTCCCTCCTCCTGGATCTTGCTGGGCAGCGAGGGACGCACACTACGAGGGAGGGGGAGCTGTTATGATTCTGCCTGTTTGGACTTTGTTTTTTCACTTTGCACCTTTTGTTTGGACTTCAGTTCCCATTATGCATTGCACCTCATCACCTGTTCACCATTTTGTAATCTTGTTAGCACTATCATTTGATTATCACCCGCACCTGGTTTTATTCATTATCTGTTTATTGTTTGTATTATTTATAGTCTGCCTTTTTGTTCATTCCTCGTCGGTCGTTGTTGTGATATGTTGTTGTTTTGTGGATGCGTGGGTCTGTTATCTTTGGAAGCTAATTGTGTCTGTACCTGGTTACTCTGGATATTTGCCTGTACCTGTTTACTCTGGATGTCTTTGTGATAGAAAACCCCAGTAAAAGTCTATCCTGGAAAGAGTATTCTCTGTCGTTCTGGTCTCTCTAACCCAGCACCGTAACATATACACATATACACACATATATATATACATTCATTAATGAAAGTTGGGTTCCTTGCCACCGTCGCCATGTTGTAGTGCTCACTAGGAGACTGCTGATATTAGATATTAGTTATTAAATTAGCTTTTATATTTCCCTGCTTGTCATTCTGTTTATTCTGCTGTAAAGCTGCTTTGAAACAGTGCTACATTGTTAAAGCGCTATACAAATAAACTTGAACTTGAACTTGAACAGACGAAGCTACACACCTAACATGCCAGACTGTCACACTGTGCAGCATGGCAACTAGCATAGTCTGAAGGCAGAATAGCGGCCCCCGCAACATAATGAACAGAGACCTGAAAGCGACTCGCAGTAGACAAGAAAGTGGTAATGTGTGGGCTAGCAGAAAATTCCCCCCTACACAGCTTCTCGAAGGCCTGCACGCATGGTTTACTGTCAGTGAGCACACATGCATTCTGTGAAGACTGAATAATATATGGGCCAAAATGTTTCAGGGCAACAGCTATAGCTAGGGCCTCAATCTCACACAGAAGACAATTGATCTGGTTCTTACAAAGCTTAGTGCTGAAATGTCCGGCAACCAACAGCTTCTCCCCCTCGTACCGTACAGTGTCGCGCCCAGCCCTGGATTCTTGAGAGCACCATCGGTGCCAAAGGCCGAAAAACACCTAGTGACTCCAGCGTATCAAACTGAGCCTGTAACTCCTGCAGCTGGCCTTTGGAGTACTGTGGAACTCTTCCCTTTCGCTGAGGCGGCTGAACAGTTTATCCTCATTTGTTAGGGGCCAGCACCTTTGCAAGCTCCACTGGAAGTTTAAGCGCAACGAAGTCCCCAGGCCATACAGTATGTGATGAGGTAGCATCGAAGCACATGAGCTCGCCGTATGGCATGTCTGTCACCTTACGTCTGACTGGCACCACACTCGTATGTGTCTGATCCTACACAGACCTGATGCCTAGCGGGCGGACAGGGATGTCATTACATTCCATAAAAGGGGTACCAGCAAGAACGTCAGAATCTAAGTTTTCTACCACAAGTCCATTAAAAAAGAGCATGTGCCCGTCTCTTTGAAAATGCGTGCGTGTTTCTCCAACCACCTTAAATGGTGAGCAGCCATCTTGCCTGACGAGCTGACTGTGTACTGCTGGAGACTTTAATTCCAGTTTGGTGGCGCATGCTTATCATGTTTCCAGTTGCACCACTGTCGATGGTCAGCCTAACAGGGACGTGTCCATGGAAAGTTTCGAGGCAGGGTGAATGACATGATGTGAACGTGCTGCCTTAGGATTGCATAATATGTCCACGAATATTGACATGGAGAGCCAGCAACTTGGCGATGAAAGCTTTGTCTGGATGACTTCTGCGATTGCTTTGTTAGATGTGTAATCATCACATCTTCACTTTTTCCCAACGGGGGTTGTTATAACAGGGAGCCTATTGTTCATACATTGCTAAATTACCATGGCAGGAAGTCGCCAGACAGTTTTTGTACTTTGTACAGTAGTTAGTCCAGTTGTAAGGCAGTATTAGTTTTCTTCTATTGTTAATATGCTTGCAGCCTCTGTTACAGATAACAATTTTGTTTGTTATATGTAACCCTGCCTGTGAAATCCCACCTAAAGTCATTTTTTGTGATTTACTTTCTACATAAAATCCTCCTACATAATGTAAATAACATTATGTGAGAATTTAACATTAATATATTTAATATTGTCTTAGGAATGGCTATGTCAAATATTGAAACCATAGTGAAATTAATAGGTAATAGATTAATCTGTTTCAATATACTTAAGTGTGGTTGCTAGTCTAATGCTCTAACTACTAGGCTACAACTGCCCTTAAGTATATATATATCAACACTTAAGTATATTGAAACAGATTAATCTATTACCTAGATGGTTGCTAGTTCAATTCCCAGTACCAGCAGGAAACCAGCAGGAAACCTGGAAACCAGTGTGCCACTGGTAACTTGGAAGTCGCTTTGGATAAAAGCATCTGCTAAATGAATAAATGTAAGTGTACCTGAAAATTTCACATACAGGTTTGTGGCTCTTCATTTCTTTCTATTAATGCACCATTGTAAGCTGATTATAGAATTTGTATCCTACAGTTATCCCCCTTTTGCAGAATATGGAAAATGTTGAAAGTCCTTGTCCAGAACAAGTTATTTAATGTAAGAAATGTTTACATAAAGTTTACAGCACAGCATAATATCATCTTCTTCTACTTTCGGCTGTTCCCTTTAGGGGTCGCCTCAGCAAATCATCTGTTTCCACCTAACTCTATCATTGGCATCCTCAACTTTCACACCAATTAACTTCATGTCCTCTTTAATCACATCCATATATCTCCTCTTTGGCCTTCCTATTGCCTGGCAGCTCCATCTCCAGCATCCTTCTTTACAAGGTATTGAAAACAACATTCAGTGGTCAATATGACCACTATCCTCCATCTCTGCCTCTTGTCTTTTCTTTATTGCTACAGTCTCTAACCTATACAACATATGGTCTCACTACTGACTTGTACACATTTCCTTAATTTTTGCTGATACACTTCTGTCACACAACACTCCTGACACTTTTCTCCAACCCGCCTGCAGTCGCCTCTTCACCTCTTTCCCACACTCCCTGTAGCACTGAACGGTTGACCCCAAGTACGTAAACTCCTGCACCTTCTTGACCTCAGCCTCTTGTAACCTCACTGTTTTACTTCCGACAGTCTCACTCATACACATGTATTCTGTCTTGCTGTCACCTCGCACATTCACAAAATGTGTGGATACAGCTGTGGTTATGCATCATCGGTTGTTAGCATAACGCACATAGCACATGGAAGGCCAGTAAGCTAAAGGAGTATGGAAGGCCAATCATGCCATCTGGCACATAAGATGGCACCCCGTATGAACTGCCGGTCAGGAAGGATCTATTAACTCAGGTTAAGGGCCTAATCCTTCACTCTTACCCAGAGAAATTGAAACTGTGAGTCTGGCCTCTGAGGGGGCCTCACTCATAGAATCAGGTCTTTCAGCGGAGGCTGTTGAGACTATCCTAAGCTTCAGAGCTCCCTCCATGAGGAAGCTATATGCACTGAAGTGGAAAGTATTCACTCAGTGGTGCAGTGGTCACATACAGGATCCAGCTAGCTGCCCGGTTACAGTACTGGAGTTCCTGCAAGACTGTTTATCTTTAGGGCTGGTGCACTCTACTCTGAAGGTGTATGTGGCAGCTATAGCAGGATACCACATCTCTGTCAATGGCCAGTTTTTAAGTTGAGACCCGCTGGTGGTTCGCCAACCAAAGCACAGAGGCCTATTATTTTGCAGGCCCTCTGTCTTCCACCTTTCAGGAGTTCGGGTCAGGAAAAATTAAACCTTGTGTGTCCAGTGTGAGCGCTGGATGCTTATGTCCACAGAGCTGCCCTGTGGGGGAGATCAGAACAGTTGTTTGTGTGCTTTGGGCCGCCCAGCAGAGGACTGCCGGTGACCAAACAGACTCTGAGCAGGTGGATAGTTGAGGCTCATAATCTTACTGGCTTATGTAGCTATGGGGCAGCCTTTGCCTGTCCAAGCTCATTATACTGGCGGTATGGCAGCCTCTAAGGCCTCATGGTCCAGGGGTATCTGTTCAGGATGTATGTGATGCGGCGGGCTGGTCCTCATTTTTATATTTGTGAGATTTTATAGCTTGGTCTTGGCAACAACACCAGGTTCTCGCTTTTGTCTGGGCTGTGCTCTTTGGACAGGTATTTGGATGTATGGCAGAGTTGGTATAACGTTCCCAAAGTGTCAGCTCCTTGACACAGTGAAAGTTATATATTCTACGTGTGATTTCAATGCATAGTAAATATGTTCTACATGCGATTTCAATGTTGCTAACCAATAAATAACATGAAACCAAAGAGCTCGCAGAACAGTTTCTCAGCAATGGCGTGTTCTCTGATGACAAGAGTAATATAGCAGAAGATCACTTGAATTTCAAACATTTCACATAACAGAATTTGCGGCCAAAACACTGTAAACCAAGTAAAAGTAGTGGATGTGGGCAAGATCTGGCCCGTACTCTATTGCAAGTACAAACAAGAAGTGTGGCCTGGATTTGGCCCAGAGAATGTCAATGTATGAACGGCTGTTTCCCAGATGTGGCCTATGTAAGTTTCTTAAGTTTTGGCAGAGTATACGCCTGGGTCCTCGGCCCAGATGTGGCCCAAATGCTATAAACCAAGTAGAAGCTTATGCCAGATATGGCCTACAAACATATTTAACTGAGTAGAATGTGGGCCACCTCTGGCCCATACTCAGTTGAAGAGAAATGTTGCATGTGGCCCGGATTAGGCCCAGAAATCATTAAATGAGTAAAGGGTGGTAGCCCAGGTTTGGCCCATTGCATACTTTAAAGAAGAGTCCAAAGCCGTACCAGATTTTGACAAACAAAAGCCGCAAAATTCAAACACAACAACAAACCGGCATAAATCAGTTGCTTTTTTATTTATAATACAATGTTAATTTTATTTTTTTCCATTTTAAACTCAATTCAGAAAAAAATAATAGAAAGTTTATCTATTTATATTAAACATTACTTCTGGTCTTATTAGCAGAACCTTGTTATTAAAAAAAAGAAATTCAAATGTTCGGGTTCCAGACAGGATTTGCCCTGTCAAAATATATTCAATAAAGTTAACAAATTAAAATGGAAATCCCAAGATAGCAAAACCCACCTGTTACGGAGCCACTTCAGTCACCTTCAGCATCGGACTCTTTCCCCGCATTCACCCGATCGGCTTCACCGGACTTTTGACTCCATTCACCATAATGCATTGCACTTCACCGGCCATTTTTGATCAAGTTCACCTGTCATTGTCATTACCGGACTTGTATATATACATTGCTGTTTTCATTGTTTTTTGTCGAGTGTTTTTGTTGATGCCTGATCGTTGCAGCTTTCTGTTTAATGCGCTCTCCAAGGATGTACCTGTATTTTGGTTTTTGATTTCATTGGATGTATCTGCCTTTATTCCTTGTGACTCTAGTAAAGACTTTTTGTTTGGAAATCTATCTGTGCCTCATCTTCACTCTAAGCGGAACGCTAACACCACCCACTACACAAATCACAATATCAGTGAGGCAAAAAACGTTCACATGGAGTTTTTTAATACACAGTGTCCAAAGTCCAAACTTATTTGTTTAGGAAAACGAAGGGAAAAAGAGAAAATAAGAAACACATTAAAAAAAACCTTTTATTTCAACATCTGCGTAGAAAAAATGTGCCATACAAGTTAGAAGTTTGCAGCAATAGCAAACAAGTAGTTGAAGAGAGAGTATAGTGGGACACCAGAACTGGAGGAATTTTAACTTGTCTTCAGCATAGCTTTCTCAACAGTCAGTTTGGATGTGCATGCTTTAAAAGTTGAGCTCTGCGTCACACCAGACATCAACCACAGTAGCCCAGCACTCTCACTAATGGCATGCAAACTAGTGATGACGCATCATTCCCAGGTGCAACTCACTCCCCTATATTGTCCTTCCTTCCTCCATTAGTTAAATCACTCCACCCATTCAGAAAACTAAAGTAAACAAAACAATGTCATGGCACAACTCTTCTGCAGTGCCACACTCTCCCCCCTGGAAGAGAACAACTTATGGTTGTTAAAAACAAAAAACACTTTTCATCAGTGGTTTCTTGAAATAGCTTATAGAGTTTTTTCTTTTTCTTTAGACTGGCATTACCACACACGATCTTTGTTTTTAAATGTTAAATCTCTTCTGTTTTTGTTGTTGTTTTTTTACTGTTTGCTTTGGCTTGAGTTTGTAGTTGGTTGAGATGGATGCTTTTTACATCATAAAAAGCAGCATCTGGAGTCAAGTTAGTGCCATGCAGCATTTTGTCCATTGGCCCTTGGAGTTTCCTGCCAAGCTGAAGTTTGGCTGGAGATAGTTCAGTAGTCGCTTAAACAGCTGCATTCAGAGCAAAGCACAATTCAGGTAAAAATTTGTCCCATCTCTTGTGATTGATTAAATCTAAAGGTGGAAGATCCTTCTCCTACTTTGCACCAAAACTATGGAATGACCTTCCCAGCAATATTCGGGACTCAGACACACTCGAGCAGTTTAAAACTAAACTAAAGACTTATCTCTTTAGCCATGCATTCACCTAATTACAGATCCTAACTCTCTAAGGCCGCAATAATTAGCTCAACCGGAACCGGGCATGCATAAATATTACATATTGCATAAGATATCATTTGCATACTGTAGTGATTCTGTGGGGATGGTGTTATTTAAACATTCCCCAGCATCTCCACTAGTTATAGTGAAACTAAGATGGTGTTATTTAAAACACGGTTCAGTTTCAGGTTATAATTATTTGTGGCTCAAATGGAAATACTTACAGATAAAGATTATTAGCTATATGTATTTTGTAGCATTACCTGGTGCAATAAACGCATTATTCTTCTGGCCTTGATTAACAACGGTCCATGCCCAATACAGTAATACATACAGAGCCGGTAACAGTATCGCACAGTTTAAGGGATGTGTTATGAGCATTAAGCAGAGACAATCATGAGTGAATACAAATGAATATTTATTGACTAAGCTACTGAAATACGATATTGATTAACTTACATAAAACACATACACATTCACACGCATACAAGAGAAAGCATAGAAAAATCAGAGTAAAGGGTAAAGAGTGGCACATTAAATCAGCAGAACACAAACCACCGGGTTTTCTCTACAAAAGTTCACCTTGGTAGCCAAGGGGCAATGCTTAAGCGCTGTTGAATTGTGATACTTGCATTGAACAGTTAGTTGCATCGGCAAGAATCTTGGTGCTTGAGAGAAAGAGAGAGAGTGTCCCGTGGATTCGCTAAGTCCGCTCGAGAGCCGAAGTTTCGCGAGAAGTGTCGAAGTCTGCCGAAGTAAGATTGCCGGAAAAGGCTGTCCTGAAGAAAGGGCAGGTCCCACAAAGTTTGGAATAGATTCCAAGTTTCTGAGCAAAGAGTTGTCCGATGCATGGTGGTCTTAAAGGCACAGCTGTCACGCCCCTGTTAAACTTCAATGACACTGAAATGCATGCAATAACTATGGCAGGTTATCAAGTGATTATGGAGGAATACACACATAGATATATATATAGATACAAATTGGGCAGTTTAGTCCTGCTCATCCTAGAGAGTCTCTTTGAGGTGTTTGGAATGTACTTCTCTAGTCCTCTCTGCAAATCTCCAGGGGGCCTGGAGAATCTCAGGGAGTTGAGCTGGATGTCACCCTCTCTGGGGAAGGCCAGAGAGGTACCATAACTGTCCTCCTGAGTTAAATAACAACCGGCAGGTCATCACTTAACCCAGACTTTCTGGAGCCAAAAGGGGTTCTGGTGTTGACTCCCCCCCCCTAGGAATTTGTTGTTTGTTGTCTAACTTTATGATCCCTTAAAGAAATCCAACATTTGGCCTGGCCAAGTCTCTACAATTACTTTGTCCTTGTAAATTAATCCAATAAGCCATAGCTAGTTTTTCTCTTTTTATAAACAGTGGCATTTCAGATGTTTCCACCTGCAGTGCTGCATTTGGTGTCATTTTAACTGCCCCTAAAATGATTCTTAATGCTTTAGCTTGTATGATATCTAATTTCTTTAACATAGTAACAGATGCTGATTCATATACTATACATCCATAATCTATAACTGATCTCATGAGACCAATATATATACTTTTTAATGATTGCTTGTCTGCACCCCAATCTTATCCTGCGACACTTCTCATTAAATTCAGTACTTTACTGCATTTTTTTTAAATATATTCGATATGTTCTTTCCATGTTAACTTATTGTCAAACCACATTCCCAGATATTTAAATTTAGACACTTTTTCTAATGAAACTCTATATAATTTAAGCTGCTTGTTCTCCTTACTTTTTTTCTTTGTAAATATCTGGTAACATGTTTTGGATATTGAACATTTGAACCCACATTCTAATGACCATTTTTCAACCGTCTCTATTGCTTTTTGAACTTTATCCATATTAAAAGATATGTTCTTCCCTCTTTTCCACATTAATCCATCGTCTGCGTATAAAGCTGTATTAATTTCTGGAGACACTCTTTCAAATACATAGTTTATCATAATGTTAAATAATATAGGGCTTATCACACTTCCCTGTGGAGTTCCGTTTTCCACACTCATAGTTTGGGACAATTCATTACCCACCTGCACTTCAATTGTTCTGTCTAATAAAAAAATTAAAATCCAGTTATACATTCTACCTTCTATTCCAATTTTCTTAAATTTTATTAGTAAACCTTCTTTCTACAGCATATCATACGCCTTTTCAATATTAAAGTAAACTGCCACTAATCCCTCTCATTGATAAAGCTTTTTTGACATCTGTTTCAAACTTTATTAATGGATCCAATGTTGATCGCCCTTTTCTAAAACCATACTGATAAGATGCTCAAATACATAATTCAGCCTATTTACAATCATTTTTTCCATCAACTTACATAAATTGGATGTAAGTGCTATTGGCCTATAATTTCCAGCTATCGATAAATCTTTCCCCGGCTTTGCTATCGGAATTATTATAGCATGTTTCCATGACTTTGGTAGTCTCCCTTCTGCCCATATCTTATTAAATAATTCCAATACTGTTTTAAGAATTATATCATCTGCATATTTTAGCATAAAATACCATCTCTTTTCCTGGAGCAGATTGTAAAACTCGACATACTTTTTAAATTCCCATATCTCAAATCGAGCGTCTAATGCTCCACTCCCATCAGGCATTTTATTATATATATATATATATTTTTTTCCATTAAAATTTCCTTTCTTTTCCTCCTGTATTTTTCATCAAGATTTTCTTTACTATGAGCTTTTTGTAAGTTTTAACTAAAATTTCTGCCTTGTCTTTTTCTGGTATATTCCAGGTTTTATACAGGTATATCCCAATCATCTTCTTTAACATACCCCAAACCTCACCCAATTCTGTTTCTTTCCCTATAGAAGAACAGTATCCTTGCCAATATCTCTTTTTTGCCTGTTTAATTATTCTCCTAGCCTTTGCTCTTTCCTTCTGATACTCTTGTATTGCCTCTGGTATCAACATTCTTTTTAGTTTCTTAAACGCTTTATTTCTGCTTTTAATTGCATTAGAGCATTCACTATTCCACCATGGAACCACTTTATCCTTTCTAGTTCTTTTAGATTTAGGGATAGATTCTTCTGCTGCTCTAACTAAAATTAAGCTTAATTTCTCTGTGCATTCAACAATTCTGTTTTACATAATTTATTATATTTTTCTCAATCTGCACTCTCCCATTTCCATCTTTGTTGAATTGTTACCACACTCCTTTGCATTTCTAATCCTACCTTGCAACTTATTGGATAATGATCGCTCCCAATTGTCGATTGATCTAATATTTCCCATTGACACTTTACTGCAATTGTTGCTGAAACTATTGTTAGATCCAAGCAAGATTTTGATAAATCCCTTATATTGAACCTTGTTCCACTACCATCATTTAAGCATACCAATAAATTATCCTCCATATACTCTTCTACCACTGTGCCATTTTTATTTGTGTTTGGGCTTCCCCATGTTACACTATGTGCATTGAAATCCCCACACCAAATCACCATACCTTCTTCTTTACTCCAAATTTTGTTTAATTCTATCAATGATAATTGTTCACATGGATTGTAAAAGTTTATTATTGTTACTTTTCCTATTGATGTCCACACCTCCATTTTAATGCTTTCATTTAGTGTTCCTATTTTAACTTCTCTATAAGCCACTCCATTCCTTATAAAAGTTGCACAACCCCCACCAGTGGTTTCTACTCTATCTTTTCTAATGGATACATACCCTGGAATAACAAAGTTTAACTGTGGTTTAAGCCAAGTCTCTTGAATGCAAATAACATCAGAAAGATTATTAATTTCATGTATCATTCTCTTGAATTCTTGGCCATTCGCAGTCAAACTTCTAGCATTCCACTGTACTACCCTAAATGTCATATTGTTTGTTTAACCTTTGCTTGTTCTGACACTTTTTGAGAGCTTGCAATGTTCTCAGATTGACCTAAAAGTGTCTGTATTTTCTCAACTGATATTTCTGTTACATCCAGGAGATGTGTTGCTGCAGATATTATTATTTTCAGTTTTTCTGTCTGTTTGTTTGTTTGTGCTGAACAGTTAATGACTTCTGCAATAAACGCAATAAAATTTACTTTGCTGACCATAAGCATATTTGCATCATCATTCTGCTTTGGCGTCTTACTCTCTGTTCCCTTCTGTGGTACTTCGCTTTCATTAGTATACTCATCACTCATCCTATTTCCCTCCTCATTTTGAATCTTCTTCACTGCTTGAGCATATGATAAATTATGAACTGATTTGTACTTCATCACTTCCATTGCTTGTTTTTGTGCTGTACATCCTAAATATTCTGCACTGTGTGGACCTCCACAATTGCAACACTTAGGTCCAGCTATATTTCCACATTCTCCATAATCATGTTCTCCTCCACATCTACAACACCTTTTCTTTCCTTTGCATACTTCTGCCACATGTCCTAGCCTTTGGCAATTGAAGCATCTTAATGCAGGTTTTATGAAAGGACGTACTGGATAGCACACATATCCAATTTTAACATCATCTGGTAAAATTGTACCTTTCACTGCTATCATAACTGTTGTACTCGCTTCTCTTTTCCCATTTCTATTAGATGTCAACCTTTTCACTTCTATTATTTTTTCCATCATTATCTGTTTTTCCAACATCTCATCTGTTAGTGACATTGGGACACCATTAATCGCACCTTTAACTACATTCATTTCACCAGGAACATGACATTTCACTCCTATTCCTCCTAATTCCTTCATTTTTATCAAAATCTCTTGCTGTTTTTTGTTTAGACAAAACACAAGCACCCGATTGTTAGTAAGATACTGTGCTGATTTAATGTCCCCAACTACTTTTTTGAGTACCTTTGTTAAACGCATTGGATTACTCATTTCACCCATAGTTTCGAATGATAAAATAACTTTGTACTCATCCTCCTTCCTCATTGTTTTGTTCCTGGCTCCTTCTCCAACTAATTCTTCCGAATCTGATCCTCTTTCTTTCCGTTTTTGAGATGCCTGCTCTACCTGCATCCATTTTCTTCACTATTCATGTTTACAGAATTTTCTTCTTTGTCTACATTACCCTCTTCATTCTCACCATTCACACCACAGCCGTCGCTTAACCCGCCATGCTGTTTCGCAGCCATCCGCAGCCCTAGCTAACAAGATGACAACAGCAAATCTCCCTTCACAACCGTGTATCCCGCTCCAGTCGAGGTCTTCATCAAAAGATTATCACTAGTAAATTGCACAAACAGAATTACAAATCCACTTTCTAACACAGCTGATTATCTTACATGAAAACCTGACAAACATTGCATTTTCTTGCATTTATAAGTCTTGCTCTATACATACAGCAGCACATTTTATAACATTGTTTTAGTGTTGAAGCTAATGGCTAATGTAGCGGTTATAAATAATAGACAGAGAAAAAAACAGAAAAGGAAATAATGATTATTGTCACCCAAAATATATTGTTATATGTTATGGGAGAAATTTAACATTGTTAATGTAGACTATGTGAATAACGATGTAAATGCCTTGCAAAAAGGACAATTGGGTATTTGATTACTTCAGCCTTGAAAAAAAACTCGTTCATCTGCTGGGGAGGGGAGCGTGCTTACATATTTTCCCTCACCAGGTATGAAATGTATACATTATTATGGAAATGCATTTTATATATGTCAAGGTTGTGGAAATAGTAAATTTTATATTCTAAAGTGTGTTGATAGTCCACAAAATGATGTTTAAAAGTTTGTTTCAACTTTATGTATATGCTGCACTTGATGCATGGATGCTAGGCTAATAGTTAATGCCATGTGTATAACAGAGATGTGTAAATGAAGTATAGGAAATATTTTGATGGTACTGTGAACGTTATAAGTTGCAAGTTACCAATGACTATGTTAATGAAATGTTAATGTTAATGAATGTTAATGAAAGTGAACTGTTTTCTAAAAGCAAGGGTAATGGATGTGTTTGTGCAAATAACATAGGACATGACACAGATGTACAAATGTTAAGCAGAGTATCATATGTGAATATATTGTCGTTCATAAGATACATTGTAAAATACGCAGTAAGTATTGCAAGTATATGTTTAGTTGTGAAAAATAGCACCTAATGAAGACATATTTGAGTAACTTTGTATTTTTTGGTATACTGTGACTTTGTCAAGAGAGATGTTCTTGTGTTAAATGTTTATTGAAATATGTTCTTACGATATATGTTTATTGATAAATGGAAATGCAAGGAAATTTGCATTTAATAAATTGACACAGTACACAGACTGTGACTTACATATTTTCCCGCTACACTAACAGGATAAGAAATGCACTTTCTAATGCAGTTAATTATTTCACACAAAAAAAACTAGCAGAAAACTTAGTTTTGCTCTCTACGTACAACAATATGTGGAACAGGGGCGGATCTAGGATTTTTTAAAGGCAGGGGCCACAGTGGGGCCACAATTTACAGAGGGGGGCCAAGTATAACGTGCAATTGTTTTTCATTAATCAATTGCTGCTGGCACTAGCAGATTTCTGTAACGACACACTGAAGATGGAGTTGGAGAATGATGTAGGTTTATTGATGATAAACAGAGATGAGTACAGGCCAGTAAGCAGACAACACAAAATTTAAGGAGTACACAGGTAACTATCCTCAGACAGAGGAGTATGGCTGCAGTAACAGTAAGTCTTTATAATACACAGGAGAAAAACCCACTGGAGTAACAGGTAAGTCTAGGTAAGTCTGGGTGCTTGTTAACAGCAATATTACCCAAAGTTTCCCCGTGTATCATCAGCCCTTAGGCCACTAGTATTTTCACCAACAAAAAATAGTTTTAAGTCAATTATTTCTTTCTTTTGCTGTAGTGTGTCAGTAGGAAATATCCGTTTATGTTTTCAAAAGACTTTTGCCATTAATTGTAATAATCCAATGAGATTTTTATGCTCCACACAGAGATGTGATCATCATCCAGTCTGTCTGGAATGACATGAAGAAACAGAACAAACTGAGACCGACTAAATCCAGAAGAACTGTGGAGAACAACGTCTCCAAGATGCTTCAAGAAACCTTCCTGCAAAGCTACAGTACTGTGAAAAGTTTTAGGCAATTATGTAAAAATGCTGTAAAGTGAGGACGCTGTCAAAGATAATGCCATAAATAGATTTTCTTTATCAATTAACTTCTATTAAATCAAAGCAACATTCGGTGTGACCACCCTTTGCATTTAAAACAGCTTTTGTCCTTGGTACACTCGTGCATAGTTTTTTAGGGAGCTTTGCAGGAAGGTTTCTTGAAGCATCTTGGAGACGTTGTTCTCCACAGTTCTTCTGGATTTATTCTGTCTCAGTTTGTTCTGTTTCTTCATGTCATTCCAGACAGACAGGATGATGATGATGATCAGATCTTTGTGTGGAGCACAAAAATCTCACTGGATTATTACAATTAATGGCAAAAATAATGTTTGGAAATATTTATATTAATTATTATAATTAGAGCAAAGTTGTCAAATTATGAGAATAAAGTAGCAAATAAGAAGTTTATTTTTTGAATAAATTTAATCATGTTTCGAGGGGGTGAAAAAATACTACATGAAACAATGTGTGTGCCAAATCAGTCTAATTTATTTTTGACTTTTTACTCGAAATATTTGATTTTACTCTCGTAATTGCTATTTATTCTTGTGTTACATGACACTAAAATGTTATCATACTTTTATTTCTCACCCATCATTGTTTTAAATTGCAAATCTGAGTTTCACATATGAACATAAAATTATTTTCACCTTTTGTCCTCATCTTGATGTGCCTAAATTTTGCTAACCTTGTGGAAAAGGTTGGGAGCTGCATTGCTCCTTGCTGACTGCTACTTGATTCTCTCTCTCTATCCCTCTCTCACTGCTGCCACTCTCAGCGGCAGCCATAGGCTTCTTTTTATTCAGAAACCATAAAATGTCCCTCTCATCATCCCTCCTCTTCATGATTTCCACCTCTGCCAAACATTGTGGTTAACAAAAATTGCTGATTTTAAACACTTCAGTATTACACTTCAGAATAACTTAAGTAATACAATGTTTTCTGTAAACTTTGTTTGCATTACATTTATTTACAACAATTAATGTCTGGCAGTTTGGTATGACTGAATCCTATAGGGATTTAGCTGCTAAACAAATCAAAAGCTTA
The DNA here is from genome assembly GCA_019155185.1 of Beaufortia kweichowensis. Classification (NCBI taxonomy): domain Eukaryota; kingdom Metazoa; phylum Chordata; class Actinopteri; order Cypriniformes; family Gastromyzontidae; genus Beaufortia; species Beaufortia kweichowensis. Next base: position 2,233,764 of record CM032812.1, on the reverse strand, counting down.
ATTAAAAATCCGTCAACTTTCCCGTGTATTTTACGCTAGCTATCGGGCACTCATCGAGTCCTGAGCTGATTAGCTTTCTAACGTTAGACAAAGAGAATTTAAGTGACATCAACCATAATATGCTTTTTTACTTTAAAGTTTTGAATAGGTACTTACCGTTAAGCGGACGAAGACTATGACTGAAATCATAAGCACAGTGCACTAGCGGCTGTAGACAGAAACCGTTAAGCAGGTTGATTTTCAAACGACGAACCGACAATACCGACGCAGCCAATAGAGAGCTTTGATGTAAATCAGCGATGACTGACAGGACAGGGGCACTTCAGGGGCCAATCAGATTTCAACCGGGGCCGGTGCCCCTCTGGCCCCACCCCTAGATCCGCCACTGATGTGGAATGTTCATATACGTTGTACAGCATTACTTCATGTCAACACTTGAATAAAATGGATATAATACAATAGTTGAATGTACTGCAGTCATTCTAGTCTGTAATGGGTCCTGAAGGTAGGAAGGCTGATTAAAGGAATCATGCTTTAACTGGTGTACACCGTTTATTATCTTCTTTGACAAAGCATAAGCATCATCGCCATATTTTTTTTGCCTTTATCATTTTTCGACAGGAAAGTGTAGAGAGACAGGAAATGATTTTGGAGGAGAGAGAGGGTTGAACTCGCCGGGATTTGAACTCGTGTTGCACCGAAAGTGCAGACATGCGTCTGGAGCACTGTCCACTCACCCACAGGCTCCGACCATCATCTCCATTTTGATAGGAATTTGACACCACTAGAACATTGTGACACCCTTTGGATATCTTTAACTTCTTGACACCTTTACGTTCTGACACCGTGAAAAACTAAAACAAATAAAATGACATCCAGATAAATAACGCACAAGTTTCTGATTTTACCACAGTTTAACCAAGCTTATTTCTTATTGACCCAATATCAATACATATAGTACATTATTACAATTAACAGATAAAATTCAAAGAATAACATACTGTGTGAGCCTTCTAACCAGAAATCCAAGAGACATTAGGAGATATTTACGTAGACATTCTTGCTTCTGAATAATGTTCCAATCGGACAGCTTTCAGCATATGTATTTCTAGGTCGATCTGATACTAACATGGCAGGCTAGATCATGTGACAAATTTTACTGACATTATAGTGACACCTGTAGATGTCACTATAACACATTTTTATAATTCTGCAGTTTCCAACTGAACATTCATAATACATTACACCATTTGTGAACTAAATAAATTTTCACAAAATAAATGACAAACCCATTTAAAGAAAAATGCAACCTTTTCTGCGACAGCTACATAGTTGGTAAAATAAAAGTGACAACAACTACAAAACACTGTAATATACCATAATAATAACAAAATATTAACGATCGCTGAAATATTTAGAAACTTACCGATCTAAAGCAGAATGGAGACCTTCTGATCCATGTCGAGACATGCACCTCCTTTAGAGTCAACGTGGCCCACTGTACTTTCTTCACCTAAATCATCTCTTATCCTCATCACTGCTTCGAATAAGTTTGTGCAAGCAGCAGCAGAAGAAAACCTTTTTGTCCCAGACACGGATCTATTGCAAACATGCTAGCAAGGCGAGTAATGGTGTGCACAGTGAATCAAGGAGGTGTGCGTCACGTCAAGCATGCGTGCATAAACTGTCCAGAAACAAATGTTACGCAATCAAAATAATGCTATAACATAACCGTGATTATGTAGATCCACACATGGGTGTATTGGTAATTTCTTTGGCTACAAGTTACAAATCATTAGAAACTATTTTTAAACTCTTGGTCATTTTTACTGAACATATTTCTGTAAGCATAAACTGTCACCAAGAGCGCATGTCCTCTTTCACTATGTTATAAATTTACAGGGCTAATTTGTATCAGAAATGTTGTAAACTATGCTTGTTCTATTCTAGACACTCTACTAAATGCATTAATAGGTTTTAATTTATTGAAGAATGCAAACCACGCACATAATTCGTCTAAATAACAGAAAGTTGCCATTGTGTTTGCCGGATTTCAGGATGTAAACCATTGAAGTTTGCACTGGACACTTCCTGTCGGAAAATGACAAATGTGACCATTATTCGACCTAACATTACTTTGGCAATAAAGGTAACACAATAAAGGTAAGGACCCCCATCTAAGGTTGCCAACCATTCCGTATAATACGGAATCGCCCCGTATTTAAGACTTCATAGCAGCGTTCCGTAATAAACCTATACAGAGCGCAGTTTGTCCCGTATCAAGCTACATTTTGAAGAAGGGTTTGAATGTACGGTTTGTAATGTGCGGGCAGCGTGTGTACTGTTACTCAATTTTGTACGTGTCATGTGGGTGGGGTGGGTGTGTTGGTGGGTGCGTGAAGGTGTCAACCATAGACATATATGTAATAACTAGAAGCGACATTGGCTGCTTCTGTCCATTGCTGTGATACGTCGATGCGCCCGCCATATTGACTAGGTCATGAGTCAAGTGCAACTAAACGGTAAAGCTGCGTTTTTCAAGATTAAAAATAAAACTTTTCTATTTATTAATAGATATCAGTGCTTTATGACCTACTTGGTGTCCAGAACAATCATTGTTATGTAAAATCAAGATAGTTAGAAAAATATTTATTTAATAAGGTATTGTGAGAGCTGCACACTTGTGATTACCTGCACCTGCACCTGTTTAATTTGGACACTTATTTAAACCCTGTGTTTTGTCTTTTTCTTTGTCGGGTTTTGTCATTGTGTGGTATGTTACACGCCAGTTTTTCCTCTGTGATTCATGGTTGCTGCAACCTGGTTTTTTGCCTGTTTTTGATCTGAACCTGTATCCTTGAAAATTACCTGTTTGAAATGTATTTTTGGAAGCGTGTTTGTCTACGCTCTAGTCTGATTGCCTGGATTTTGCCTGTCGGATTTTGTACCTTGAATCATTGAAGATTACCTGTTGGAAAGTGTTCTTTGTGATGCCTGTATCTTTTGCCCCAGCCTGTTAATCTGGATGTTTTTCTGTTGCCCAGTTTCACTGAGGATTACCTGTTAAAACGTGTGGATACGTAAGACTTTGATTCAACCTGTTATTTCCCGTTTATTGTGGATTGGAATTCTGTTATATTCTGCTCTGCATGCGCTGTCTATTGGACGGCGCACTGTTCATTTCAGTAAACCAACTCTTTTGTTACATTTTACCTCAGTGACTCTGACTCGTTACTCAACCCATAACAGATCCTCTCTGGTACAATAACAGTGCATTAAATATTTGTAATATAGTATTAATATTAATTGCAAATAATATGTACAGTAGTATAACTATGAATTATTATGGATCAAAGTAAAAAAAATCGAATCAATTGCAGAATTATTAGCAATAATAATACATTAGAATGAAACGAGTGGGTTGGCATACTCTATTGTGAGTTTAAAAACTGCAATATAAGCGAGTTATCTTGGCTCCAGGCAATTTAGTTTATAATAGAAAATATTACAAAAGCTTAAACTATTTCTCAAAGAATTTAAAAACTTTCTGAAGTCTCGACTCACAGCTAAATAGCGATATCGCTAGCTATTAATAGTTCGATCCAGCGGCCAATGTCGCGTCTAGTTATTATATATGTCTATGGTGTCAACCACTGACTTGGCGAAGTCCACTCACGTGAAAGTGACCGATCTTTACCATTGGTTGTTGCTACGTTACGTTACTGGATGACCTAAAACATCCAGACGCGATGCTACATGCTAGGTGAGGTGACGGGAGGTTTCTCTTTAGGGCTTTTCTCTTTTACTCATTCACTTCTCCTAATTAGTAACTATTCTGTGTCCTGTAACTGTAAAGTGAGATATAGATGCAATCAATGGCACTTTGTGTCCTCTTTTTTTTGTGTCCTCTATTACAGATCCCACATGTGCTATGGATTGCAACTGTAACTCCTTAAGGAGTTTTTTTCGTTGGTTCGTTGCTAATAAAGACGCTGTAATGATGCTGTTAAACGGTTTAAAATACATTAGTATAACGAGACAGAAACTTTACCCCGAAAGTTATTTTTTGCGGCTTGTTTATCGTAGGATTATAATGTTGTACTTTATCATTCAAGTAGGCTACAACTATTTAACATTTATACCAGCAAAGCTAATCATTATCAAATATATAAGAGAACTTATCAAATCTAAATAGCAACACAAAATTATCATCCAAAATTATAGATAAAAAGTTCATAAGGCTGATGCAAATTTTAATTTTAGTTTTCATTGTAAACATGTTACAAGGAAACAGACGACTACCAACTATTAACAAGTTTTTATTATTGGATATGCTGACAAAAGTTTTATGAAATAGTACAATATAAAAATAAGTACAAGTTTAGAACACTTCCATAACAAATAAAAACAGAAGAAAGAATGCAAAGAGGCACATTATGTATTTTCTTTTGTTTCTGCAAAGAAGCACATTATGTATTTTCTTCTGTTTCAGTTCGACAGAATACTTTCAGATTCATGACATCAAGTTCATGTCCTTCATCTCAGTAAAGACAAAGCTGAAAGGTTCCAGAGCAACAATTCTGTCCTCTGAAAATTCAGCCTTCTGTAATTTGTCCATGGCATCATCAACATCTTCATCCTCCATACAGAGTACTTTGGGCAGCTGAACAGAACCAAGCAGCACATTTGACTGTTCCAAACACCACTTGCTGGCTTCCTTTAAATCTCCCATCAACTGATTCTGTAAAATAACACAAAAAACAAGGGAGATACAATTGTAAGAAAAGCATTAATTCAGTATTGTTCAAAAAACAAAAAGAAACAATTACTTTAACTTTGTTGCTAGTTCTGTAAAAAACAGTGTACCTCTTGTGATGATTCAAGCAGTACATCCTCCAACACAGGATGCAGTACATTTGTACTTGCATCATCTGCCTAACAATTTATAAAATACAAACAGATAAATATTACACTTAAATGTGTGCTAATTCTAAAACTTCATATTTAAAGAGAATTTGCATTTTGTCTGACCCACTACACAGTATATATACCTGTGATGATGATGATTCCTGAACTCAATGTTGTGGCTCTTCCTGTTAGTCAAACTCCACAGTATAAGCGAACATTCACAAGGTACCATGACATTTAAAGTGTAATTTTCTCAAGTAAATGCTTTTACCTGAGAGATGTCCTCTAGTTTCCTTTTCCTTAGTCTAAAAACAGGCTGCCAATCACCCCTTAGTAAGGCTTTAGACTCCTCAGCGAAGTGTGCAAAAACCTTTCCGTGGCTGTAAAAAGTGATAAACGTTGACAAACATAATTTCGTATATCAGATTCAATTTCTAATTAAATGTATAATAAACACACACAGATACATATATGCACTTACAGCATGATTCTTGAATGACTTCGGAAGTTATTTTCAATCCAACACGTCCCACTATACGCCGATTGCAAATGGCGCAGGTACCGAAGACTGCAGGTGTTGATTGCAAGTGACGTGCAGGTACCGGAGACTGCAGGTGTCGATTGCAAGTGACGTCACTTGCAGAGGAAGTGCAGGTGGCTGAGAGTGCATGTGCAAGTCTGCAGCCAGACCCTATTGATATTAGGAGACAATGAAGCGACACATCAAAAGCTGCAACAATAGTACTAAGAGGTGCTTTCCTAAGTTTACAATGTTTTGCAGTGCTAGATAATTACCTATAGAGGAAAGAAAATATATTTTTTTATGATGTCAGGTGTTCGTGGAAGAGGTGTGTTTTTAGCTGTTTAAGGAGGTGAGGGATGTGGCAGATCGGATTGCGTTAGGGAGATTATTCCACAAGCAGGGGACAGAGAAGGAGAAAGAACAAGAGAGAGATTTAGTGCCCTTCTGTGAGGGTACCACCAGTCGACGTTCATTCACTGAGCACAGGGTTCTGGATGGGTTGTAGGTGTGTAGAAGAGAGTCAAAGTATGAGGGTGCACAGTTTGTGATGGTTTTAAATGTCAGCATTAATGATTTGAATTTATGATCTTCCTGATGTTGTAGAGTGCATATCTACAAGACCGTGATATCCTTGAGATGTGTTCAGTAAAGGAGTTAGAGATACATTATCTTCCTCAGAGTTAAACAGACATTGTAGATCAGGATATAACTTATCTGACTGCGTTGTGTTTCTCAAGGGATCTGTCATTGCACTCTTTTTGTTTCCTAACTTCTTAGTAAGGGAATATACTCGGGTACGTAATTCCTTGTTTTGTTCTTCTAGATCTAGAGCACGTTGAGTGTGTTCTTGTGCTATGGTAACGCAAAATTCTCTGTGGCAACAGATAATTCAATTCAATTCAATTCAATTCAATTCAATTCAATTCAATTCAATTCAATTCAATTCAATTCAATTTTATTTGTATAGCGCTTTCTCATAAAGGTCATTGTACCAAAGCAGCTTTACATGCATAGAAAGATAACAGTCAGTGGTCAGGGATTCAAAAAAACTCTTTAAGAGAGAAAAAAACCCCTGACATGATGTGTTATAGTTGCAATTCGTAGCATGTGCAATCCATAATAAAGGACACAAAGTGCTTAAGTGAGTGAATAAAAATGAATTATATATAAGGTGGTATAATTAATTTTAATTATTAATTTTAATTCCCTTAACATTGTTCTTCCTGATACATGCACGCAACACTTTTTTGCATTCTTCAATGGACCATACTTTATCTGGATGTATGCCATATTTATTTGTTAAGCACTGCTTGACTGATGTTGTAACTATAGAGTCCATGTGCTCCCCTAACATTGACTTAAACTTACTGTCTGTCCACAAAGGGGTAGCTAATCCACCTTTCTCATTTGTAGGGACCAGTCTTGCATTCTTTTTAAACATATTAAACATCGTCCCTGTTATACAGAGGATAAACCAAAATTCTTCCCTGCCTAAACAGAGGATAAACCAAAATTCTTCCCTGCCTAAACAGAGGATAAACCAAAATTCTTCCCTGCCTAAACAGAGGATAAACCAAAATTCTTCCCTGCCTAAACAGAGGATAAACCAAAATTCTTCCCTGCCTAAACAGAGGATAAAACCAAAATTCTTCCCTGCCTAAACAGAGGATAAACCAAAATTCTTCCCTGCCTAAACAGAGGATAAACCAAAATTCTTCCCTGCCTAAACAGAGGATAAACCAAAATTCTTCCCTGCCTGAACAGAGGATAACCAAAACTCTTCTCTGCCTGAACAGAGGATACACAAATTCTTCTCTGCCTAAACAGAGGATAACCAAAATTTGTTAACAGAACCCTGCAGCTGTTGGAATGTTTGGAGAGATGAGGAGCTCTATCCGAGTCACAGCACCGTCTGTGGGAAACCAGGAGACTTGGATTTCCTTTAACAGTAGTCTTTATTGTAGATAGTGAGTCTTCAAATCAGAGCATACATTTCTAAGGGGCTAACAATAGATAAACAGCAAATAGCTCTGGTTGAGGCGGAGAGAAAAAGATGGCGTGAGGTCCTGCACAGATTGGTAGCAATAATTCAGTCCTTAGCAGAAAGAAACATAGCATTAAGGGGCTCCACTGACACTCTACATAAACCAGACAATGGTGTAGTGATTTGGTGGGTTCTCCCTGAGTGGCAATATTGAGAAAAGACAGATACGATGGGAGGACACCTTAACCCCATCGGCTCCAAAGAGTCTGTCCCTTTTAACAGGTTTATGCCCCGTTGAGGCTAGCCAGGGGAGACTCCCTGAGCTTCAAAGGAATTCCATGGACATGGGAGTAATAAACTTAAACATCTTAAAACCATGTAGGAAAATCCCTTTTCCTTTGTATCTATAAAGGTTAACCTTGCTTTAACCAGTAGATATGTAGGTTGTGTTAGGGTTTAATTCTGTTCATACAGGGGAAAGAAACTTAATGTAATCCAAACACTGTCATATTTACTACCCATAGAAAGCTTGTAACATTTCCTTTCCTGTGGTGCATGTTATGTTACCATAACATGCATCATATTCTTTTTACAATAATAGGGTTTGATATTTGCACATGTGCCATAAAGCCATGAGCCTGCAAATAAGTTGGGAAAAGGGACAAGAAACCTTACCCCACTACATAACCATTGATCAGTCTTATCATCATAGGGTGTGACCCTTTTGAGGATAAAACTGCAGAGCAACTTCAGATCGCTCTCTTCTTCATGTCTCTTCTCTTCGTACTTCAATTCCTGCTCTACCTGATGTCTGCGTGAGCACCACTCCTCCCCCTGAGGGGGGAGGGAAGACCACTCACGCTGACTCCCAAACTTTGTTTGGGACCTCCAATGGTGGACTTTAACACAGTTTCAATATCTTCGTGGAAACCACACAAAGACTTTCAGCACACGCACATGGACACTTCAGCACGACTAAAACCGATGCAAGTATCCATTTCTATCTCGATAGATGCGTTAAGCAGCGCCCCTTTGTTAAAAGGTGATTTTAAAGTCTGATGGTTCACTCAGGAACTGTTTAAATCTGCCGCTCTCGCTCTCTCTTTGAATGTCTCTGTGCTTGGTTATGCTTGCAGACAACTGTCACTTAAACTGCTTAGATTTTGCTACATGCTCAGTAGCTCTGTGAAGCAGATAGTTGTTTTCCCTGGCCAGGAAGATATACTTAGGGCCGAGATAATCGCTGATTGCGCCATAAGACGGCGCCGCGGGATCGTGTCGCCCCTCCTGCTGCTCAGATACTACAATATGTATACTTGATGACGATTAACTATACGTATTAACTATTTCCTTTGAGCTAAATCAACAATTCCCTATGGAGAATAGCGTGTTAACGACCTATTCCCCGACTTTTGCTACAATGGCAACTTCTTAAAAGAAATGGAGCTATTGGCCACATCTGACCCTGTAATGAAGCAACACGTCAGCCGAGTGGACAGCGGAACTGGACACCATACACACTATCTGGGCAAAAGAATTCAAAATGAACTGATAGACTGCATCAGTTCCAAAATACTAGAAACCATTGTCAGTGATAGTAAAACATCAAAATATTATTCACTCATTCTTGATTGCACCCCTGACCTTAGCCATAAAGAGCAGCTGTCTGTTATAATAAGGATTATATCACTAGATGAAAAACCCCAAGTGAAAGAGCATTTCCTGGGTTTCCTTGTGGCTGAGGAGACAACTGGTGAAGGTTTAACATCTATTATATTAAAAAAAACTTGAAGAGCTGAACATTCCCTTTGACGACTGCCGAGGCCATGAGTTCCTACGATAATGGGGCCAACATGAAGGGGAAGAATAAAGGTGTGCAGGCACGGCTGCTTCACTTAAACCCTAGAGCCTTCCATGTGGCGCACACAACCTTAATTTGGTCATAGCTGACGCTGCAAAAAACTCAACTGATGCTTTTGTTTACTTTGGTCATTTAACAAAACTTTATACTTTATTTTCAGCCTCAACCCGAAGATGGGATGTGCTCAAGAAACATGTCAATTTCAATCTTAAGTCCTGGGCTGAGACAAGATGGGAAAGCAGGATAAAAATCATTGAAGCTGTGAAATATCTGCAGACTGCAGAAGTTAGGGACGCTCTTGTGGAGGTGAGGGACACAACTGGTGACCCTGTGGTGAGAGTAGAAGCTCAGTCTTTGGCTGAGGAGATTGGATCCTACCGCTTTTGTCTCTGTACTGTCATATGGTATGTCATTCTCAGCAAGATTCAGTACATAAGTAAACTGATGCAGTCACCCTCCATGCAGCTTGATGTGGCTGTTGACTTGCTGAGGAAAGCAAGAGATACCCTAACCTCCTACAGAGCAACTGGATTTGCAGATGCTCAGACAACATAACAAAGCAGACTGAAAATTGTCCAGGTATCTATTTGAGTGTAAGTAGTTGTTCAGCTGATTAAAGACAACCTGTCATGAACAACTCAGGATTCAACTGTGAGGAGAACGAAAGTTTTTATTAATATAAAGCAAGGAGTTACAGGACAGTAACAGCTGGCAGAGAGAAACCAGAGGGCAAGACTGAAGGAGACAACCGCCGGGCTGCCGTATCGCAGCTTGTGGAGAGAACACAGTCCGTGAAGCAGAGCAGGCGAGGAGAGCGTGCAGTCTTGGAAAAAGTGAGGCATTACCACTTTTAAGAGATCTGCTTTTAGACAGTTAAACACACATTTGAAAAAAGATGTGGGATGTGTGTCAAAGCTTGCAGGTTGACGATTTGAGGTGCTGTACTGTTTTTTCCAAAATTTTGCTATCAATTGCTTCAAAAACAGACATAGTAACTTATTTTTGAAATTGTGGTCGAATCTGTCTGACCTTTGCCTAACTTAAGGATGTGCTAATCACCTTTTTAATATTGTTGATCTCAGTGCCGACCCTAGCCTAGATACCCAAAGACGCTTTATGAGGAAACATGAGCCAAAATTATTTTGCCATTAACATTTTCATTTATTTTGTAAAAAAGGGTTTCAAACTCACAAAGTTTAAATACTGTAAATAAAAGTACAACACTTTTGGTAAAAAAGCAACAACATAATATAATATAAACAAAAGCCACTTTAAAAATAAATCCAAATAATTGGATCATAATTTTCTCAAATATAAAAACAAATCAAACAACAATGATTGAAATAATACAGTAAAAGTATGATACAGCACTAAAAATAACAAGACTAATATAAAATTATTCAATAGCCTAAATGAGAAAACCAACTAAACAAATCACAAATTAAACTTAAATAGCTGCAGTTTGCAAAGTTTAGTGCACCCAGTAACTTTGTCTTATTTTAAATATTTATTTAAAGTGCTCCTAGTGGTGGTTTGTGCCATCAGGTAATAATAATTTACTTGTTTTGTAAAACAAGAGATCAAAAAATTATAGTTTAAATATTCAAAATGCAATATTTTTTGGTAAAAATTCAAACACTGAACAAAATGCAAATCTAAATCACTAAATAACAAAATTATAATTTACTTAAAACAAAAGAAAAATAAAATAAAGGCAATAAACCAGGAATAATTTCCAATGTAACTTAAATAATTGCAGTTTGCATAGTAACTATTTAACAAAAAATAAATAAATAACTTTAAAGTGCTCTCTAGTGGTGCTTTATAAAACAACATTTACCAAAAGAGCTAAAAAGCAACTACATCATCACTTCTCCAGGGTTCTCACAGGTTTACTCTGTGGCCTTTTTGCCAGCAAAGTCATCTATGACATCATCATATGACAACTGATTTGAAACCACATGGTTGATGCTGATAATGCCAAGTCCACTGAGACGCACCACAGCACAGAGACATCGCTTATCAAAATAATAAATGATATTCACCTAAATTCAGATTTTGGCAATCAGGATATCAGTACTGGTACTATTAGATCTCAGTGCTGCGTTTGACATTGTCAAGTCAAGTTTATTTGTATAGCGCTTTAACAATGTAGCACTGTTTTAAAGCAGCTTTACAGCAAAACAAAACCAAAAGGATACAAGCATGGAAATATAAAAGCTAATGTAATAACTAATTTCTAATTATCAGCAGTCTCCCAGTAAGCACTACAACACGGCGACAGTGGCAAGGAACCCCATCTCCATTAATGAATATATATATAAAATATAGTTAGTATATATATATATATATATATATATATATATATATATATATATATATATATATATATATATATATATATAACTATAATTTATACTAACTATAATTTTATATATATATATATATATATATATATAAATGGAGAAAAACCCTTGGGAGAACCCAGGCTCACTTGGAGGGTCATTTCTCCTTCGAAATCATGCACTGAATTTATTAGAGGTAGATGATTTTGACTAAATTTAGATTGGGTCTTATTTATGTTAGTTATGATAAAATTAATTTATGTTTATGGTAAACTGGGTAGCAATTAGTGAGGCCATATTTTATGCAGTGAAGGATTGTTTACCCGGGATGACAATAAGGCATAATGTAACTGAGTGCAGCTATAACATCTGCTGACATACACAGAAAAGAAATAGTTATTAGCATAAATACTGTTTAGCATTATCATTAATGTAGTAACTAGCATTAGCATTAGTAATAATGAGTGCAGGTTCTCCTGGGGGTCGGCGCCTCCTTCTGACAGATCCAACATCAGGTCAGGGTATGGATTGGATATAGCCTCGGAATAATAAAAGACAGACAAACTGAGAGCACAAAAACTATTCCACACCCTTGGATGCAACAAGTACATCAGATTACATCAGACCACGGTTCCGGTTGGCCTAGTTAATGTAGCCTAGCAATCCCTTAGGGGATTTGTGTTATATACTGTTGGACTATGTGTATGCTATGTTAAAGAGATAGGTCTTTAATCCAGATTTAAACTGGGAGAGTGTGTCTGTCTCCCACACAGCACTAGGAAGACTGTTCCAAAGTTTAAGTGCTAAATAGGAGAATGATCTACCACCAGCACTTGATTTAGAAATTCTAGGTATTACCAACAGGCCAGAGTCCTAAGACCGTAGTGGACGTGAGGGGCTGTAATGTATTAGGAGCACAATCAGGTACTGGGGAGCTAAGGTATGTAAGGCCCTATAAGTAATTAGTAAGATCTTACAGGTGCGTTGCCTGATGGGTAACCTGTGTAGTGTTAACAGTACCGGGCTAATATGTTCAAACTTTTTTGTTCTAGTAAGAACTCCAGCCGCTGCATTTTGAACTAGTTGGAGGTTTTGTAATAGGCCAGAGTTTAACAACAGAAGGTTTTGCAGAATTGCTGTGTTCCGTGCTTTTTGAATATAGTGATGATGACATTACATCAGGCCGTGCAGTTCAGTGGCGAAAAGAGTAGCGATGTTGCTACCTGTATGGCCGGCCATCAGTGTAGAGGTCCTAGAACTGATCCCTGTGGCACTCCGTACTGGACTTGTGATCGGTAAGATTTTCATTTTTTATTGCTACATATTGAATAAGGTCAGAAAAGTACACTGTAAAAAAATTCCCCGTAAATTTACAGTAAAGTACTGGCAGCAATGGTTCCAGCTATGTACCTTCATTTTACAGTTTAAATACTGTTTTCTGTTTTACGGCTGTGCTGTAATTTCACAGTAAAGTACTGGCAGCAATGGTTCCATTGTGTTCCAAGTGTAGAATTTCTCGTAATTCTACACTTTTATTACTGTTTTACATTTTACGACTGTGCTGTAATTTCACAGTAATGGCTACAGCTATAACTGTGAAATATAATACAAGTTATTTTCTATTTACTCTACTGTCTGACATGCTATCATCTCTAGTATACTTACTCAATGGAAATAATAAAGGAGAAATAGACTGATATAGTGCTTCACTTGCCATTTATTAAAACAACTAAAAGAACTGTTAAATTGGCTGTTATTACAATCTTTTAACAGTATTAACATTTTACAGTATGTTTAACAATAAAAGCAGTGTCACAGAGAAAAAGTGCAATTAAAGGAACCACTGAGTAAAAAAAGAGAGAAGAAAAAAAACAGCCAACACGCCACAGTTTTTTTTTTAAAGTCTGGCATGGGAATAAGTGCAAGTCTGAGAGGAACACATTAACCAAACCAATAGCTGAAAAAAACCTTATGACGAGGCAAAAAATGTCTCACTCCAGCTTCTGATGGCTCTGGCCTGAGAGGACATCCGGGTCTGGAGAGAGAAAACATTTTGAAAATGTTAGTGACAAAATATAGCACATGGCAAAAGCTACTGCTCATACACTCGGGAAACACTTTTTACAAATTCGTTTCAAAATTAATATGCTGCACTATTTTTTATCTTTTGTTACAGTAGGAGGAGGAAAAACTGACAAAACACAATCTTAACAGAACTGCAGGTCAAGACAAGACCAGGCAGTTCAGCTGTGTGTAAAAGTGATAGGGTTTTGTAGTTAGCCAGAAAGGAGTAAAAAAATAAGTGATTGAGCATCTGTATATTATAGGTGTGCATATGTGTATAGTGCAAGAATGTTGGGGACTGTGCATGAATTAATGTTTATGCTGAATAGATACGTTTGAGAGCACAGTGGGAAGTAAAGCCAAGCAAACCCTTCGAAATTGGTTGATTTTCTGCATTGACTGGACATAAAATGTCATCTCATCTTCATAACAGACAAAACACAATGTTCACCTAAAGAAATCTCAGAATTTACTCACTCTTATACCAATTGCAATGTATGACTTTTTCTTAAGATAAAAACAAAAGATGATTTCAAGGAATTAAATCGCTGTGATGTTCATAAAATGGCTGTCACTCGTTTCACATCTAAAAAACACGAACAGTGATCGTGACATTAATGTGAAGCCAAACAATAGCTGTGAAAAAAATATTTTTAACTCTTAACTGTAAATAATTTATTCTGATGTAAGTGCCTTGTGAAGTTTGTGCCAGTCCTTTGTGCTTGCGATGTAAGCTTCACAATGCATTTACGTCAATGTAAGTGCTTATTTGACAGTACACCGAAAGCAATAATTTATATTTATGTTAGTATTTGTAGCTATATTAGTATTTTTCTCACACATGCCTATGGTTTGGCTTTGATTTAACTGATGGGGTCACACTTTTTTTTTTAAAGTATTGAACTAGTGGCAGCCATTTAAAGGCATTTTATGGACTCTCATGGATGGATTATTTCATTAGAAATCCTTATTTATGTTTATCTGGTTGCCATGATGGCATGAGGGTGAGAAAATTATTAAAGAATTCTCATTACTGGGTGATCTCTTTAAGCTAACAACACACAATCATAATCTACCATGTCTTTACTAAGCACATCCAATTAAATTTTTGTTTATTCATTAATTTATTTTTTGTAATACAGGTTAAGGAGTCATTTGTTATTCTTGATCAGTTAAAGGGATAGTTCACCCAAAAACAAAAATGTCATTAATTACTCACCCTAATGTCATTCCGAACCAGTAAGACATTCATCTTCAGAGCACAAATTAAGATATTTTTGATGAAATCCGAGAGCTCTCTGAACCTCCATAGACAGCAAAGTTAATAACACGATCAAGGTCCAAAAAGGTACCAAGAACATCGACAAAATAGTCCGTGTGACACCAGTAGTTCAACTGTAATTTTATGAAGCTACAAGAATACTTTGTTGCGCAAAAAAACAAACTTATGTCACATGGACTAATTTGTTGACGTTCTTGGTACCTTTGTGGACCTTGATTGTGGTAGTAACCTTGCTATCTATGGAGGGTCAGTGAGCTCTCAGATTTCATCAAAAATATCTTAATTTGTGTTCCTAAATGAACAAAGGTCTTACGGGTTTGGAACAAAATGAGGGTGAGTAAATTATGACAGAATTTTCATTTTTGGGTGAACTATCCCTTTAAACAGAACTGAAAAATTATCCCAAGTCCTGACCTACGATTACAAAAAAGTTGTGGGTCATCAAGATGATAAG
>CM032812.1:2001274-2218243 GCA_019155185.1 Beaufortia kweichowensis | reverse complement strand
AAATATATACAGTATATATATATATATATATATAGTGTGTGTATATATATAGTATGTATATATATATATATATATACTGTATATACACTATATATATATATACTGTATATACACTATATATATTTATTTATTTATGTATTTGTTTATTGGTAAATTTACTGTAAGCACATGGGAGCAACCATATTTAGTGTTTCGGAAAAGAGTTACTATTTTCTGTAATATAATCAAGATCTTCTAAGTTATCACATATGCCAGGGAATTGAGGTAATTCAGGCATATTACTGAGAAACGAGTCTTTGGTACTAGAAGTTATTGTTCTACTGTATATACTACCATTGTTCAACTACCACTGCTACACAGATGACACCCATATTTTCTTCTCCTTCCAGCCATACGATCCCACAATAGCATCACAAATTGCAGCCTGCCTAAAAGACATCTCATCTTGGATGACTGAACACCACCTCCAGCTAAACCTAGCCAAGACTGAGCTCCTGGTACATCCAGCCTCACCTACAATGCAACACAACCTCACAATTCAAATTGGCAACACAACCATTACACCATCCAATTCAGTAAGAAACCTAGGTGTAATCTTCAACAACCAGCTGTCCTTTACCGAACACATCGCAAGGATATCACGGTCTTGTAGATATGCACTTTACAACATCAGGAAGATCAGGTCATATCTCACAGAGCACGCCCCAACTGCTAGTTCAATCCCTGATAATTTCTAGATTGGACTATTGCAATGCTCTTCTGGCCGGTCTTCCTGCACAAGCAATCAAACCACTCCAGATGATACAGAACGCAGAAGCAAGACTTCTTTTCTAGGAAAACAAAAGAGCACACCATTGGCTAATGGTTGCTGCCCGTATGAAATTTATATCGTTAATGCTGACATTTAAAACCGTCACAAACTCTGCACCCTTATACTTTGACTCTCTTCTACACATCTACAACCTATCCAGAACCCTGCACTCAGCAAACGGACATCAACTGGTGGTACCCTCACAGAAGAGCACTAAATCTCTCTCTCGTTCTTTCTCTTGTCTGTTCCCTGCATGAATAATCTTCCTAATGCAATCCAATCTGCCACATCCCTCACCTCTTTTAAGAAGGTTCATATAAATTATATAGGAATTATATAAATTATTTTTTCATAATTTTTAAATTTTATACAAAAAATAGACATACATTTACAAAACATAATTTACAGATGAATATTAATTAGTAACATAAAATACACCCAAAATGCTAAATATTAAAGAAAAAATATATATTTACAAAAATAAAATTAAGTAAAAATAAAATATAGGGAAAAATAATATAACCTTTGGTGCAAACGTTGGATGCAGTTCAAGTGCCTGAAGAAAGATGGCTCTAAATCATGACTTCATCATTCCAAAGGCACGCTCAATAATTGAGAGGCCTTTTGAAAGATGTGCATTGAAGCGCTGAGTAGATGGTGAGGCTGGATTCTAAAATGTCCTTTGATCACCTGAAGGGCGCACTGCGTGTGGAGCAGCAGCTCAGGTATAAGGGCTTACCTGAAATCAGGGCCAAACTACGCAAATATTAGACTGCTGATATTAGATATTAGTTATTAAATTAGCTTTTATATTTCCCTGCTTGTCATTCTGTTTATTCTGCTGTAAAGCTGCTTCGAAACAGTGCTACATTGTTAAAGCGCTATACAAATAAACTTGAACTTGAACAAATACCAGGCCTAGTAAACTGGCTGCTCTGCCTGGCCTGTCACTGTAAGGTGCTTAGTGATAAAAAGGATGTCAACCTAGTCACCCCGCGAGGGGGGAATGTTGGCTGAAATGACGTATAGCTCACCTGATAAGGGGAGAAGCGCATGACGCAATCGTGCAAAGGTGTTGGGTGTAGTCCAACCTGCAGCTCTACATATGTCTGCTAGAAAGGTGCCCTGAGCCAGTGCCCATAAGGAGGCGATGCCTCTGGTTGAGTGGACTTTAACACCAAATGGGCACGGCAGATCTTGGGATTGGTACGAAATGGTAACTGCATCCACGATCCAGTGCACCAGCCTGTTTGAAGACAGCCTTCCCCTTTCGCTGACCTCCAAAGAGTTTGTCAGAACTCCTGAAGTTCTGGGTGTTGCAGGGCAAGTACCGGACACAACAAAGACATCGCTTGCAGGTTTACCACCTGGTCCCAGGAGAGAGAGGTGTCTACCACATCCAAGCACATAAGCACGGAATGACATCTTTGCAAGATACAAACCAGCTTGTGGAAATTTGCTCTTTAGGATCTCTGGTTTACTCTGCTGAAGCGCCCAGGGGATGATAGCGGGTAAGATGATCCGCTGTAACACCAACAGAGAGGAATAGATGACTAATTTGCTTGAAGAAACTCAATGAGAGTCAAAAGCTTCATAGGCTCAGAAGAACAAAAGCTGAATGAATGGATTATGCCATCCCTCTTTTATATCTAAATGTACGGGCTGGGGAATGACATGCAAATTCGAATGCGAATTTCAGATAGGATATAATTGGCTTCTCAAAAGCCTATTCTCATTCCCTCTATCAGGGATACATGCTTACAGACATAACTGAGACCTTTCCCCGCAGTTTGGCCTAAAAAAAACCCTGTTTGTATTCACTATAAATGTTTTATAAATGTGTGTTAATTGCTTACAAACTTATGTCATTTTAAACTGCCTGATCTTGTTATGTGCTCTGAAGTAAAGCAGAAAAAAGGTTGTTTTCCATGACCAGAAAGGTAACATGCATGAGCATTTGCTTATTGTTATTGTTAATCGTTATTATCATTCCTGCTGATCAGATACTACGAAATATGTGTAGTTAATGGTGATTAATTGTATATATTTTTATTGAGCTAAAAAGACAATTCCCAGGATGTAAAAGTGTTTTAATAACACTGTTGCTGAATTTGAAACATTTATATCCCCTAACATCTACATCGTCATCTCAACTCAATTTTATCTGTGTAGCGCTTTTTACAATTTGTATTGTTACAAAGCAGCTGTACAGATAACACATTATCTATGTAGCGAAAGTAGGGGAATAGGTTGTTAACACTCTATTCTCCGTAGGGAATTGTTGATTTAGCTCAAAGGAAAAATACGTATAGTTAATCGTCATCAAGTATACATATTGTAGTATCTGAGCAGCAGGAGGGGCGACACGATCCCGTGCGCTCGTCTTGCGGACGCACCGCGATCATCTCGGCCCTAAGTATATCTTCCTGGCCAGGGAAAACAACTATCTGCTTCACAGAGCTACTGAGCATGTAGCAAAATCTAAGCAGTTTAAGTGACAGTTGTCTGCAAGCATAACCAATTCAAAGCGATTACAAATGGTGTTCATTAAAACTAAAACTACTAGTTACACGCACAGCTAATACAACGCTGTACTAAAACATACAAACATCAAACACATATGAATCAAAGAAAAGAGAGAGAGAGAGAGAGAGAGAGAGAGAGAGAAAGAGAGTGAGAGCGGCAGATTTAAACAGTTCCTGAGTGAACCATCAGACTTTAAAATCACCTTTTAACAAAGGGGCGCTGCTTAACGCATCTTTCAAGATAGAAATGGATACTTGCATCAGTTTCGGTCGTGCTGAAGTGTCCATGTGCGTGTGCTGAAAGTCTTTGTGTGGTTTCCACGAAGATATTGAAACTGTGTTAAAGTCCGCCATTGGAGGTCCCAAACAAAGTTTGGGAGTCAACGTGAGTGGTCTTCCCTCCTCAGGGGGAGGAGTGGTGCTCACACAGACGTCAGGTAGAGCAGGAATTGAAGTACGAAGAGAAGACATGAAGAGCCGAGATCTGAAGTTGCTCTGCAGTTTTATCCTCAAAAGGGTCACACCCTATGATGATGAGACTGACCAATGGTTATGTAGTGGGGTAAGGTTTCTTGTCCCTTTTCCCAACTTATTTGCAGGCTCATGGCTTTATGGCACATGTGCAAATATGAAACCCTATTATTGTAAAAAGAGTATGATGCATGTTATGGTAACATAACATGCACCACAGGAAAGGAAATGTTACAAGCGTTCTATGGGTAGTAAATATGACAGTGTTTGGATTACATTAAGTTTCTTTCCCCTGTATGAACAGAATTAAACCCTAACACAACCTGCATATCTACTGGTTAAAGCAAGGTTAACATTTATAGAAAGCAAAGTATACAAACAAACACTATACATACATGTACTTAAAGACCCATTTAGTGGCATACAAAGGAAAAGGGATTTTCCTACAACATTTAAGATGTTTAGGTTTATTACTCCCATGTCCATGGAATTCCTTTGAAGCTCAGGGAGTCTCCCCTGGCTAGCCTCAACGGGGCATAAACCTGTTAAAAGGGACAGACTCTTTGGAGCCGATGGGGTTAAGGTGTCCTCCCATCGTATCTGTCTTTTCTCAATATTGCCACTCAGGAGAACCCACCAAATCACTACATCTATAAGCAATACATTAAATATAAAAGAAAGAAGAGTGTGAAAAGCAGAGGTAGTAAATACACTCCCATTCCCAGATGAAAATATACAAACAGCACACAGACACTGTATGAGCGTAAGGAGTGCTCAAAGGGTTTGGTTAGGCACTAGTAGAAATGGTGGTGGGAGTTTCCGGTTAGAGAAACTGGAGCGAGAGAGTGGGTCCAATTTGAAGGAATTATTCTAAATATAGCTGCATGTATGAAATATTACAGACATTCGCCAATAGGGGTATGTGTGGTCTAAAATAAACAGAGAAAACAAAATACAATATAAGTTTGCTGATATAAACAGCATTACAAATAGTATAAAGAAAATTAACATTATTCACAGCAGTAGTGACAGTAAATAAATTATAAAGTGTCAAATATGTGGTAGTATCTGTAAACCATAACTTCACATTACTTTTGGAAACTGCATTAAAGTTGCATTTAAATAGCTGCATTCCAGTGTATCATTTATACATATATACCACAAATAGGTGTACAAAGTTAACTTACACAGCTATGCAGTATTAAATAAGCTTCAGCATTTGACTTAACATGGACTTGGTTAGCATGCAATTTACAAGGAAATATACATATTGTTTAAACTAGTAAAGGATGTACAAAATATCTAAGATGAACTTACTTACTTTGTGATCATTCACTCACAGGAACAATAAACATGCAGTAGTCCATTATCTGGCACGAAAAACAAGTCAGTTTTTTCACCTATATGCTGCCTACTGATACTGGTACCGACATGTCTTGACTTGTCTTTGACAAGTTGCTTTGGATAAAAGTGTCAGCTAAACAGTCCCTCCAGAAAAACGCGATTATGCGATCGCCTGATTTAACCAGCCAAAGTCTGCATATTCATGCGGGGGTCGCATTTTTTCAAATACGCCGCACTTTCGCCGCATAAATTGCCGATTTCAGCAAGCAAAATATGCGGGGCTAGCATGATTTCATAATCCCTGTATTTTCGTTGCAAAAAGTCACATATATCTTAGCAGAAAGTTGAAAAGTGTTGCGTTTACTTCACACAAGTAAAGTGCCATTATTTTCCCCCTATTGCCATGGGAACCTTATGAAGTGACGTAATTACGCGATGTGAACATCATCTGCAAACCCCGCGGTGAAACCATGATGAAGCCCGCAAAGCACTCTCATTTGCCAACAAAAATAAGCGCAAAAGACCGCGCGAAGCAGTTTCCCGGTGTGTTACACGATAGTTGAGGCAAATTATTTTGCACTCCGTGCAACTGTGTGTGACTATGTCTCTCGGCTGGCCTGGGAACGCCTCGGTGTTCCCCCGGAAGAGCTGGAGGAAGTGTCTGGGGAGAGGGAAGTCTGGGCGTCCCTACTTAGACTGCTGCCCCCGTGACCCGGCCCCGGATAAGCGGAAGAAGATGGATGGATGGATGCAACTGCGTGCTGGACCACAGACGGAAGTTGACGCTGCAAAGCCACTTTGCCACCGCCAAACATTTGAGGATGGTTAAAGCAGCAGCGGAAGCAGACAGGAAGCAGCAGCTCACCTACACCGAGGCGTCAACTTCCAAAACAGTTGCTAGGGCTGAAAGAATCAAGGTCAGTAGCTTACAAGATTAAAGCTTGTAAAATTATGAAAAGGTTGATAGTTAAATTGAAAACAGAATGAAACAGAGTGAAACTGTGTGTGTGTGTACACATTACAGCCTAATGATACAAAAGTATTTTTCTGTTGTAGATTTGTGAAACCTGGGTTGCCACCTGCACTGCAATCAACATCCCACTGTCTAAAAGTGACCACCCTACACTGAGGAAATTTCTGAATGAGAATGTCATCAATGGCGGCGCCATTCCAGGGTTTCACCAGCTTCAAGATATGTACTTGGGAGCAGTATATGAGAGGGAAAAAGAGGAGCTGAAGACACTTCTTGCAGGAAAACCTATTGCTGTGATATTCGATGAGACTCCAGATGTCGAGGGGAGATGTGTCCTGAATATCCTCCTTGCACCACTTGAGAAGGATCATTCTGGGAGGATCTTGGCCTACCTTGCAGATACTGTTTTCCTTGAGCAGTGCAATCATTCCACTGTATCCGTGGCTGTTGTAAGGTGCCTTCAAGAATACAGCATTAACAACGAGGATGTGATTGTGTTTGACACTGATAATGCAGCCTACATGAAGAAGGCATTCACAGCAGCTCTGCAATCGTTGTTCCCCAACTCACTACACATCACATGCGTGGCACACATAATGAATCTCATTGGCAATGCCTTCCGCAAACCTTTTGTTCAGTTGAACATCTTCATGCTAAGTTTCTCCCAGATGTTCTTCAATGTTGGATCACGCAAGAGAAGGTACCTCTGCTTCATGACAAACAAGCTGCCAAGAAAAAAGGCAGTCATGCCTCCAAACCCCTGTGCAACACGCTGGAACTCCTGGTTCTCTTCCACACAGAGGACTTTGGACTGTACAAGGAGTTCATAGAGATGGAAATCGAGGTAAAAATTTCCTTCACATAATTCCTCAATACAATTAACACTTCCTTTTCTTCATCAGTTAACCCCCTTTGCACATACAAATGAATCGTTTAGTAAGATCAAAGCAAAAAATGTAATTGCATTGAAAATAAATATTGTATGTTTGACCTAATTCCTTTCTTTCTATTTGTGTTTTTTATTTATAGGCGTGTAATAGAAGTGCTCCACATTCTGTGGAGAGACTCCATGAGATGCTTCAAGACCCAGACCTAGCTCAGTCCCTGAATGTCCAGATTAACATCATGGCTGACAAGTGCAAACACTTCCTAAGTCTACTCAATGTCTTTCAGAGCAGGCGTCCTGTGACCACAAAGATCTTCACTTATCTGGAGGATCTGCAGGTGGTCTTTGCTGCCAACAAAGAGCTGCAGTATGAGGCGTGTGCCGAATACTTTGAAGGGTTTGACTTACCACACACCACGAAGACACAGATCCAAGTACATGTCACACGGGCAGCTGGCCATTGAGTTTCTCCAGGAGGTCAGGGTGTTTGACCCTCGCAACATCGCATTCCTAGATGACTCCGTAGCAAGCTACAAGGCCATTCCAGGTTTCACTGAAGTGCCGGGTGATGAATTTGATTCTTACTTCAAGACTCTTGGTCCAGCAGCACTCAGAGCTGCACCATCTGGCGTGGTGGATTTGGATGTGTTTTGGGATGGCCTACAGGAAAGACTTCCTGTGCTGAGTTCTTTGGCCAAACGGTACAAAGATGCTGTCTCAAACTCAGCTGATGCTGAACGCAGCAACAGCATCTACAAACTGGTGTTGTCTAACCGAAGAAGATTAACTACCAAACAAAACCTCAAAGCCTTAGTCTTCCTTTACCACAACCAATGAGTCCGCAGTGGAGCATTTGAGAGGGAGGAGATGGTGGAGGGGGAGGAGATGGATGTTGAGGGAGAGGGGATGAAGGATGAGGATGGCGAATGATAGGCCAGTGTTAGAGGCTACGCAGTTATAGTTTTCATTTTCACAGTGGACTGTTGTAGTTTCATTCAGAAGTTGATGCAACTTTACAGTTGTAAGATTGCACTTTTTTTTTACAGAACAGTACCAAAACCTTACAGTTGTAAGTATATTAGTATATTAGTAGTATGTAAAATAATTGACTTAAAGAGATTGCACTTTGTGCATTGGAAGCACTTAATTTAACAGAAGATGACTGTTTTGTATAGCTACCTCTGTAAAACAGGAAGCACACATTTTTTTTAATATTTTATTTATTCATTTTTCAAGTTGTTGAATGTTCCTTCTGTAAAGCTACAGAACTTGTTTGACTCAATGTTTTGTAAGTTTGAGCCATGTGTTAATTAAGGTCTGAAATAAAACAGAATGAGAACTTAAATATTCTGTGATTTAGTATGCTTGCTTATCATAGGAAGTAATAAGAAATGACTCTTTACATTAAGGTAGTAGCCTAGTGAGAATAGGGTGTTGGGGGAATCACCTTTTTTCTCTCATCAAACCGCAGTTTTTGCAAGTTCCCGCAATTTCATCGCATAAAATTGCAAAAATATCCTGCATATTCCATCGCATTTTTTAAGAAAACTTGCCGCATAATCAAAGATTTTTGCCCGCAACAATCACAAAAAAAATCCGCATTTTTCTGGAGGGACTGGCTAAATGCCTAAATGTAAATGTAGTTTGGATAACTTTAAAGGCGATTTTCTCAATATTTTGATTTTTTTGCACTCTCTGATTCCAGATTTTCAAATAGTTGTATCCCGGCCAAGATCAATTTAAAAATATAGCTGCAAGCAGCAAGTATCAGGGTTCAAGCATTTCAAGGCCTTTAAGATTTTAGATATTAAGTAGCAAGCCAGTAAAGTGCAAAAACAAATACAAATATAAATGTTGTAAAATGTTGTAAAATGTTGTAAAATATTGTAAATATTGTATGTTAGGGTGAAATGTGACAGCATATGGCTGATTTCTTGCAAATTTCTCACAGTCCTCTAGGGCCATGGGTGACTGGCCCACTGACTCTTCCACTGACTGGCCTCCATTAACCTGAAGATAAAAGTTTTTTTGACTTGAGCCAAGGATTGAAATTATATGAAACACTTATGAAAAACTCTATGACAAACGATCTAGGAGTTGTGAGCCATTTCCTGTTTCTGTTGGCTGTAGCGCCACCAATTGGCCGATTGATACAAGTCCTTGTATCCGAGTAGCTGTCAAGACTATTGGCAATCTGACCAAGTTTCTAGGCCCTACGGTTTGGTCTGGCTGTTCAGTTTTAGTGGCAGAATAATAAACAATAATAATAATAATATAATAATAAATATAGCTGCAAGCAGCAATTGTGGGGTCAAGAATATACAGTATATACGGACATCTCTGATGATGAGGTGTAAAAAGCAGTTATTAAACATAGGAAAAAGCATTTTAAACACAATAAAACTGCTTAAAACTTTTGACCAGTAGGTTGCCCTGTCATCAAATTACAGTGTTGCGATTAAGATATGCTTGTGATGCCACGTACCAAGTTTCGTGTCAATACACAAAACTTTTGCATAGATACAGCTTCTGTAGCTTCTATAAATAGAGTGATCATAATAGAGTGATGATGGCGGAGAGAACCACACGGTGTAAAGTATGCTTACATTTCACTCGAGTGGATGCAGACAATGATCGTTCCAACACGTGCAACAAGATTTTAGCTTGTAAGGGTGGAAACACAAGCAATCCGTCAAAACATCTTTCAAAAGTTCATCATGTGCGGACAGAGAATTGCAAAGTTTTCGACTGCCTAGTTAGTTCATCATCCACCTCCTCAGGTACATATGCTAGCAGTCTTCCCAAATAACAATGACATAAGCATCCTATAAGGTCTCTCTAAATTAGTATTTAATAATTTAATAAATACATCACATTCAGTTAAATTATGAATAACCTACATATTTTTTCTGCAGTAAGCTAAATAAATCATAGACATTAATAATGCCTTTATAGTACTGCATTTACAAATAGATGAATAAGAATAAACTATGCTTATTAAGAAATGATAAAGTAGAAATGTGGAGTGGGTGCTGCTATGCTGTGGCTGTCATCCCTTCCCCCACCTGGCCAAGGGCTCCGCCCCGGAGGTTCCTGACTCTGCCCCGAGGTTCCTGACTCCGCCCCCGAGGTTCCTGGCTCCGCCCCGGAG
Source organism: Beaufortia kweichowensis (assembly GCA_019155185.1). NCBI lineage: Eukaryota > Metazoa > Chordata > Actinopteri > Cypriniformes > Gastromyzontidae > Beaufortia > Beaufortia kweichowensis. The sequence continues at coordinate 2,208,082 of CM032812.1, read as the reverse complement.
GATCCTGACTCCGCCCCGGAGGACCCTGACCCCGAGCCGCCTGACCCCGAGCCGCCTGACAGGGCCTTCAAGCTCCCGCCCAGCCTCCCTCTCCCGCCTCCTCTGTGTCCTACCTGGCCGGCTCCCCTGTCTTCCCCAGGTCCCCTCAGTCCCTCTGCACGCCTCCATGCCACGCCACCTAGGCGCTGGGGCTTGCCTCGGGCCTTCCGGGCCCTGGCGCCTACATGGAGTGCAGCTCCCCTTGCTCCGCCTCCTGCCTCCGAGACCCAGACTCCTCTCCAGCCCTCCGACCCTACAGCTCCACCTCTGCCCTTACCTCCCTCGCCTCCACTGTGCCCCGCCCTCGCACTACCTCCACTGGGCTCCCTCGTCTCTCCGGCCTCGCCTTGGTCGGGAGTCGACCTTCCCTCTCCCTTGGCCTCCCCTTCTCCACCTTCGGCTCGGCGGGGCGTCCCACAGGCTCGGTCAGGCTCCCCCCTCCCTCCGGCTCCTCCTTCGTCCTCGGTCCCTCCACTGTCGCCGCGCTCTGCCGGATCCACTGCTCCATCTCGGTCGGCAGAGCTGTCGGTTCCACCTCGGCCCTCCGGGTCTTTCAAGTCGCCCTGGCTCTCATGGGCTCTCCATCTCCGCCTGGGGATCCCATCGTCCCGGTGTGTCGGTTCTGGCGGTCGGGTCCCGGATTCGTCACTCCCTCTTCCGTGGCTCCTCCCACCATCATCGCCACCCTGGCTGGATGGACTTTATCTCACTGCCCTCGTCCTCACCACCTTATCCTCCTCCAGGACCCCCACCCTCCCTCCTCTGTTGGTCCTTCTGCGGCGCGAGGACGCGCAGTACAGGGGGGTACTGTCACAGCCCCATGTGTTCTCCCGGACTCCATTTCCCATAATCCCTTGCACTCCTCTCACCTGTTTCCACTTACTCATCTTCTGTGATCACCTGCACCTGCCCACCGTCATCAAGGACTCTATTTATACCCTGCATCTCCCCTTTGTCTTTGTCTCGTGTTAACGTTGTGTTTAGAGTGTATCGTGTAGTTCTGTTCCTGTCTCAGAGTAAAGATTATTCCTTGTGTATTCCTGTCTCCGAGTTTCCTGTCTTCAAGGTATAACGCATCGGTAACAACCTGCATGCCCCAACTGTGTTGCTTTAAAGCACTGTACATTCTTTTACAAAAGAAATTGTTTATTTGATTTATTTTGTTTGTGTAATATACATTTGCTCAAACATTGCTGTTTGTTACGCTACAGATAATTATTTTATTTTACATTTAAAAAATAAAGTGTTAATTCTGTTCTCAATTTGTTTTTGTTTTTTATTAAAAACAACAAAAAGTACCGATAAGTGTACCGTTACAGTACCAGATCGATAAGTGGTATCGATAAAAGTAGTAATACCGTTAAAACCTTAACGATACCCATCCCTATCGATACCTATATACTGAAGAGTAGAAACGGAGTGTCTAAAATTTGCGAAATGCTACCGGACTTTTTGGATCATGATGTGTAATAGCACACCGATGTTCAGAAATGCGAGTTTTCAAAGGTCTACTAGTCTTACCCACATAGCATAGCCCACAAGGGCAACGCAACATATAAATAACATTGGCCGTCTTACATGAAATAGTGCCTCTAATTCAAAAAAAATTTGCCGTGTGAGGGTGTGTAAAAGTCGATGTTTTATATGTAAAATTACACTGTTGACAATTACCACATCTATAATTGCCATAAGGTATTTTGTGCAAGAAATGCGGAGCAGGTTTCAGATCCGCTCTCACCAAAATGTTTCGGAGATTAGGTGTTTTCTTATACACCAAACGAGGTGGTTTGTCAAAACATTTCTTGAGACTGGGATCACTCTCTACAATATGCCAGTGTTTCAATAAAATATTATTGATATCCTTCGTAACAGGCGAATATTGCTGTTATGGGTTATACAAGAGTCAGAGTCAGATAGTCGAATTCTCAAACAGACAGGTTTACTGAAATATACTATGCAGATCGGTACAAACAGAACAATCCCAACATCAAGGCAAACGAATCCAACAGGTAAACTCAGGTACAAAACACAGAGAGAATACGTATCCAAAAATGTTCCGACAGCTGACCATCAGCGATGCAGGCAATAAATCCAACAGACAGATCTCTGAGTGAATACAAGATCGAGGAGATAACAAACATCCAAGAATATTCCAACAGGTAAACTTTCCAGGTTCAGATAATTACATTCCAACAGGCGAAGATTCAGATACAAAGATACATTAAACACAGGAACAGAGACATCCGTAAAACATACTCACAACGTTAATCCCAGACAAAGAACAAAGCAAAAGGCAGGGTTTAAATAATAGTCCAAATTAACAGGTACAGGTGAATACAATAACAAATTGGTGGCGGGTGCGGTGCAATGGATTATGGGATATGAAGTTCAATAGTCTGGTGAGTCAGAACGGATGACGGGAACATTAGAATCCAATGCTGAAGGCGATGTACTGGCCTCTGTGACAATTGCATATAACAATTAGCACGACGTTCAAATTTTTTTTGTTTTTTAACGAGACTCTGCTGTTGTGACACATCTTCAAAACGACTCACTGCAGATTGAATCCACTCTTCTCTATATAATCGTTTTCTGAATCTCTCTGATAAAATGTGTGATTGCTGTTTAAAGTCCTCATCACTGCTACAAATACGGCGAATTCGACTAAATTGGGAAATTGGTAACGAACGCTTTAATGACACAGGATGATATGATTGTCCATGTAAAATAGTGTTACGATCAGTTGGTTTTCAATACAAAGTAGTTTCAATACCTGATGCAGTGTGAAGAACAAGTACGTCCAAAAAATTCATTTTCTCTTGATGGAATTCAATCGTAAATTTCAACGCACAACACTTATTGTTTACCAAACTGTGAAACTCTAATAACTCAGATTCAGTACCACTCCATAATAAAAAAACATCATCAATGTTTCGTTTCCATAGAACAATATGTCTCAGGAAGTCGTTAGCCTCAGGATTTAACACAAACTGATGTTCAAACATCCCACAGAATAAAGGTGCAAAGCTTGGGGCCATCTTGGAACCCATGCTGACCCCTGAAATCTGTAGATAATAATCTGACCCAAACAAAAAATAATTATGTGAAAGCACCAATTTTGCCAAGTCACTCAAACATGCAGTACTTGGAACTAGACAAAGACGTTGATCAAGAAAAAATTCAATTGCCTCTAGCCCACTATGAAATGGAACATTGGTATACAGCGACTCAACATCCATGGTGACCAGAATGACAGAACAATCAGGTAATTTCACATTATTAATGACTTCAATAAAATCCATCGTGTCTCTAATGTAAGAAGGTAAAGACATAACTAAAGGTTGTAAATGGAAATCAACAAAAGCCAAAAAATTTTCTGTAAGAGATCCGATTGCTGCCACAATAGGTCTCCCAGAAGGGATATCACTATAGGGTTTGTGAATTTTAGGCAGCGTGTATAGCACCGGTGTAATCGGATGCTCAACACGCATATACTCATATTCAGCTTTTGTCAACAAACCTGAATGTACAAAAAGTTTTTCTTTTATAATACATTTTTGATATTTTTGGAGCTTTGGTGTTGCCGACTTTACATTTCAATTGTTCTATTTTGTCTTTTAGTCGAGCACCCTATTTAAGAGTGATGTGCGTGCTTTGGTTTGCTTTTTTGATACTGTTGTGGAAAGAGACATTCTAATGCATGTGATCCTATTGGTTCTGACTGTGTGAGAAAGGCTATAATGTAATGTTAAATTACATAATAGACTGAGTCTACATATTTTGGCAATTAAATCATATAGCAGAGAGAGGACATCTGGCATAATAAATCAAAATGAAAATAAATACTATTTTATAAAAGCATTAGTATTTTAGAAATCTGGTAATTAAACAAATTCTTAAATTAATTTCTGTTTGAGAATGCATTATTAAGGTCTATATTTCATCTAGATGTTACATACTGTAAGAGGAAAGCATTAAAAAATCAACATTCACCATAAAAATATATTTGGTTAATTTTAGTATTAATTTAAAATGAAGTATACATATCATAGTTATAACACTTTACAATACTGTAATGTTACAGTAGAGTAATGTTACAGTATTGTAAAACTATGGTATGTATGCTTCAAGTACATTGATAATTATATAATGCTTAAAATGTCAGTAGTTATACTCATCTATATCTAATAGTATGGTGAAGCTGCAAGCAGATCTCTTAAATCAAAGTTACTTTATTAAAAAACGGCTTCAAACTGGCAAAATAGTCTGATAAAAAATATATTCTTAATATTAAGGTTTACTTCACATTGGAGCATTTCAGCGCAGAAATCTGATATTTTCAAATATATTCAAAACACACTAGTTCATATTTGGCAATATATCAGATTTCTGTATGGATCTAGTAAATCTTCTAATAATTATTTACCAAGGCTACATATTCCCACTAATCTCTCATTATGCTTGATTCAATCTCCGTCAATGTAATTTGGTTTACGCCTTTTTTTAAAAACACTTTAGCCTTCCATAAGAGCGAATCAGAACAAGCGCAACTGCACCAAAGAACTCCTTCAAGACTTCGCACAAAAGCTTCAGGATTTATGCACACAAGCACTGGGATCACACAGCACAGGAGTCGTGGGATATGCCACTAATACCAGTTGACAAGTGGACACTTAAATAGAGAGTGCGCGTAAAACATGGCTTGGTTACGCTTATGTTTGTTGTTGTCTTGGTAAGCAGTAATGAGTTTTTATCTGACTTTGTATGTGTTTAATTTCTGTTTTTACTGTGTTTTTGTCCTGCTTATACTTGTGTGAAAGTGTTAATGACGTTGTGAGTTTGTTTCCAGTCTTGGCCAGGTGTTGGCAAATCCACCAGCTGAGACGCGAATCTATTTGGATAACATCACGCGCATTTTAGATAGATTATTGGATGGATATGACAACAGACTTCGACCTGGTTTTGGAGGTACTGTAAATAGCTGCTGTTGGAATAACTTAACATGTTAAAGAGTTACTTACCATTTTAGAGAGAAGAAATCGCTGGTAATTTTGAGAGTTGCTTTGGACTGTAAGTCGGACTGTAAGACTGTAACTACTTAAAGGGATAGTTCACCTAAAAATTAAAATTGTCACAATCTTTTCACCCTAACGTCATTCAAACCCTGTACATAACTCTTTTTTTTTGTGTTACACAAATATGATATTTTGCACCCATATCACCGGAATCCATTGTATCTTGTGTGCATACTAATTGCAAAATATATTTTTCTGTGTTCTACTGAAGCAAGAGAGTCATACAGGTTTGAGATGACATGAGTAAATAATTAAAAATATATATTTTTGGGTGAACTATCCCTGTAAGTTTAAACTCGTTGTAATTATTGAAACAGATTTTGTTGATATTGAAAATGCATTATTACTTTATGACTTTATGTCAATATACAAAATTTTTACTTCTTTTTATTTTCTTTGTTGGAAAATAAAATGCTGTAGGTCCTGTCACAGAGGTTAAGACTGACATCTTTGTCACCAGTTTTGGTCCTGTGTCTGATGTTGAAATGGTATGCGATTAAAACATGCATAAAAAACATGTATGGTATTTTCATGCACATAAACCCAAATTCAAACTGCATGTTTTTATGGCCACTGTTTTTAGTCATGTCGGTTTCAGGCTTCATTATTCTGACATTTGGGCAGGATGTCATTAGAGCAGTTTAGGGATTTTAATGTGGTTGACAGTCCTTGACAGTGAGGGTCCCTGGCTGAGCTTTCTGTTCTCTTTTCCTCCACACTATTTTTATAATGTCCAAAGCCACCTCGCTTGCAATGTGATAAACTGTGACAATCTGAAAGACAGTTTAAATAAATCTCTGCCAAGATTAGTGAAGAAAACAAGATAAAAATACTATTCCTGAGTAAATGCATATGTATCTAAATCAGATTCATACCCAGTTACACTTTTCTGATGTTCACTGTCAAAAAGTCATTGTGGGTTTCTGCTGATGTATATTGTGTTATGAGAGATCATTTAGATTGCACAGTTAAAAAGTGCAGTACAAAAATAAAATTTAGTAATCTTATGTTTTGAAATTCTCAGGAATACACAATGGATGTGTTTTTTCGACAAACATGGATAGATGACAGGTTAAAATTTGAAGGCCCGATTGAAATCTTGCGTCTCAACAACCTAATGGTCAGCAAGATCTGGACACCGGACACATTCTTCCGAAATGGCAAACGCTCTATTTCACACAACATGACCACTCCTAACAAGCTGTTTCGCATCATGCAGAACGGAACTATCCTGTACACTATGAGGTGAATTGCATGCCAAACCATTTGTTTTCCAAGTCAAACATGAACTGGACTGTCCTACTTTGAAACAGCAGATTTTAATTTTAAACGTTTCTGCAATCCATTTACAGATACAATACAATTTATGCAACATAAATGTAAATAAACCATGTACTTGGTTAGCTGTTGAAAAAAGTAGAAGGAGATGTAATGTGTAAAGACATATACAAAATTAAATTCAGCATTTTGAATTGATGAATTAAAGTGGTCAATTATTTTTTTTAGGTTAACCATCAATGCCGAATGCCCCATGAGACTGATAAATTTTCCAATGGATGGGCATACTTGCCCTTTGAAATTTGGTAGCTGTAAGTCTGTTCAGACATTGTATGTATGTGGACACTTGACACTTATAAGAGCCAACATTTCATTGAATTAGATATAAAAATATCAAGCCAATTAGCTTTTTTACTAGAAGACATTTGTACATAGTAAGGGTTCCTGAAGTGTCAAAATACTGCATTCCTTTTTCACTTTGAATTGATTTAACTGATTTTAGTTTTGTGATGTATATATACTGTAGATGCCTACCCTTTGAGTGAGATTGTATACACATGGAAAAAAGGGCCATTGTTTTCAGTGGAAGTACCTCAGGAGAGCTCCAGTCTTCTACAGTATGATCTCATCGGACAGACAGTGTCTAGTGAAAGGCTGAAGTCAGATACAGGTATAGTTTTGAGACATTTAAAAAACAACTTTGGTTTTAAAAGTTCTTAAGTGCTGAATTATTTTTTTAACAAAAATGAAGTGAAATTTCAACTTTTTTATTATTTTTGAAATATAGAATATACATTTCTGTGTGCACACTTACAAATACACATCCAATTTGGATGTTAAATGTGTTAAATATGTTATGCATTTCTGCAGTACAGTTTCTAGAGTGTGAACATGAGGTGTAAATATGTCACAATGTCCCCGTGTCCCTCTCTTACAGGTGAATACATTGTAATGACTGTCTATTTCCACCTGCAGAGGAAGATGGGTTTCTTCCTGATCCAAACATACATCCCATGCTTTATGACAGTTATTCTGTCACAGGTTTCCTTCTGGATCAACAAAGAGTCAGTACCTGCCAGGACTGTTTTTGGTAAGCATGCTGTTGTTTAACGCATATTTTCAGATAAAACCAAAAACACAATGTTTGTACAACCTGTTTGATCAATCAATAGATAAAAGGTGGGTGTGTGGGTAAGCTGCTTAAAAACAATGTTCTGCAGTGAATACATTTTATTGTTTTGAATGTAGTGCACGTATGTTTTCCTGTAGCAGCAACATTTTGAACTAGCTGCAGCTTATTTATGTGATTTGCATGACACCCCCCAGTAATAAGTTAAAGAAGTCAATTCTTGAGATCATAAATGCGTGGATCTCAGCATCTGAAACAGACAGCATGTGGCGCATTTTTGAAATCTTTCTAAGGTGGAAGAATGCAGTACGACACACATTGGAAATGTGACCATCGAAAGACAGGTTCTTATATAGCATTACACCTAGGTTCTTGACTGCAGAAGATGGGACAATGGTGCAACCTTCTATAGAGATGTTGTGGACTGTCGTGTCTTGTTTGGAGCTACTTTGGTTCAATAATCAAAACCTCTGTGTCTTATTGGAGTTAAGCAGAAGGAAGTTGTTAGCCATCCATTTTCTAATATCATTGATACAGTCTATTAGCCTAGAAAATTGATGGATTTTGCCAGGTTCTGAGGAAATGTAAAGCTGGGTATCGTCAGCGTAGCAATGGAAGCTGATGTCATGTTTCTTAATAATATTTCAGAGGGGAAGCATATATAACGTGAAGAAAATAGGACCAAGAACTGATACCTGTGACACGCCATATTTTACCGAGAGTAACAAGAGAGTAACAAGACTTTTCATCGTTAACACAAACAAAGTGGTAGCGGCCGGTTAAATAAGACTTAAATCAGGCTAAAGCTTGACCACAAATGCCAACATAGTTTTCTAGTCTATCAAGTAGAATTGTATGATCTATTGTGTCAAAAGCTGCACTGAGGTCCAGTAATATAAGGAAAGAGGTGTCACCACGATCAGATGCTAAAAGGAGGTTATTTGCCGCTCTGAGCATGGCTGTTTCTGTGCTATGGTGGGGACTAAATCCCGATAGAAATTTTTCATAAATGCTATTTTTCGCTAGGAATGTCTGGAGTTGGCTGGACACAACTTTTTCCAGTATTTTTGATAAAAAGATCTGAAATTGGTCTAAAGTTAGTCAGCTCTCCTTGGTCAAGATTAGGCTTTTTTATGAGTTTTATGAAAACTGCCATTTTGAAGGCTGCTGGAACATAGCCTAATTCAAATGATGAGTTAATAATGTTGAGCACTGGTTCTGATACTGCAGGAAAAACTTCTTTTAGTAGTTTTGTGGGAACAGGATCTAATATACAGGATGATGATTTTGATGAATTTATTACTTTTGGGAGCTCATCCATTGTAATAGCAGTAAATGAGTCAAGTTGTACTAGTGGCATGCTGTAGAACACAGTACTATTGTATATAAAGGTGACTGGTTGTATAGTTTCGATATTTTCTCTAGTCTGCTCGATTTTATTTGCAAAGAATTTCATAAAATCATTAGTCTTTGTGTTGATGTTTTGTTTTTAGTCAAAAAGGTCTGCTTCCTGACCTGGGCCCCAGCTACATTGTTAGCCTTTTGAGACATCACACATGTTGCCTTTAAAAAAATTAAAACACCCTATTTTTGCCAACATAAAGCAGACATGTTTTTTTTAGAGAAGACCAAATTACCCCAAATTGCCCTTGCATTGTAAGTCGCTTTGGATAAAAAATGTAAATGTAAATGCTCATCAGATATTTAGTTACACTGAAACCTTAAATCTTTAAAAACAGAATGTTCAAGAATGATAATGAAAGTACTTCCAGTGTTCCAGCATGTCCAGCCAGTCTGTCTTTATCTATACACAGAGAAGCCAGAATTGGCTAGACATTCATTTTGAAATGGTGAGATGATGCACATTTTTGCTTTTTTTATACAGCTTTTTTATACAGATCTCCATCCTGCTTTATTATCTTAATCCACTCTTCTAGGATACTTATTGTAATATGGTCTTAATTTACAGGGCCTCTGTTATGAGGCCCTGTAAATTGGGCCACCTCTTTTTGCAGAGGTGATCTTAAATCTCCAATTGCTAGACATTTTAGGAAAGCCAATGACTCTTTTCAAACTTTATCTGTCTAATCTTACAAAATTGCTGGGTCTTTTTCTTAGGAGACATATAAAGTGCAAGAAATATCTCAGCAAATGGTTTTGCTTAATAATAAATTTAACTGATGTCTTGAGGAAACAAGTAAGATATTATGATCTACATTTTAAGATTTCAGAAGCAAAACCCATCCATCAGAATTCTTTTCTTTTAAATAAGCATTTTTCATCAGGCTTTTAATGTTTTTTACAAATCAATATTTCAGATTGGACAGAATGTGGTATTTAGCGGATTTTGAAGCAATATTTAAGTTTGTATACTATGTGTGGAGCGCATTTACTCAACTCAACATTTACTCAAAGAGGTGGCTTTAAGAGGCTTTTGCATCTGAACTCTTCATTTTTTTCTTTTTTAGGTGACCAATTTTAAAACTTATATCCAGAACCTTCTGAATTCTTGAATTAAAGTGTAGTAAATGTTCATTCACATATTTGTGTTTCACTCAATAACACTACAGCATATGCGCCCTAGAATTAGCACATACTAGAAGAGCAAAGAAATTAGATAAGAATTTCATAGCAGCACATGCAGGTTATAAAGGTTAACTGGAATATCTTGGTGACAGAGTCACAACTACAGTCTTAAAATGGCTTCTTTTAAGCATGATGTGAGAGCGATCATATCAGAGGTGTAATGTCTGCTAGAAAACTCCATTTGTGTAGAGAGGTATGCAACCTGCTGTGTGTTTCTCAGGTCTGTCAAAGGTGAAAGTGTTATTCCTGAGAGAAGCTTGATAAATGTCTTACTGTAGGGTGTAGAGGTGAATAGGCAGAGACAAGCTATAGACCAAATCTATTGTAGATGTATATATCACAATATTTCTCCACAAAAAGCTAAAATAACCCAGAGCATTCAATTCAGAGATGTACAGTAATTGAGTTTAATTTGTACTGACATTTTTTGCTTTTAAAAGCTTTATTTTGCCTTTAGCAGTCTCTTATCTGTGCATTTGCTTTTCTTTTCTCAGTACCTACATCCCCGTCAGGGAACCGTGAAGTGTGTTCTTTTGTAAATAAAATCTGTCTAGATATTAACCTTTGATTTAAAGCTAAACATTAATTGAGATTTTAAATTAGATTGTAACGACAATGAACTCAAATTACAGTATATTTATCTGTGGAAGATGTCTGTTTGTTAAAAATGTCTGTAAATAAATATTAATATAAATATTTAAGGATTTTGAGGCCAATTTATGTTTAGCAGCCAGTCAATGTATTTAAGTATCAATAGTGCATGTGCATATGCACATGTGAATATGCACCAGTCAGAAAGGTTGCAAACAGAATTTCGAATCACATTCACTACTTCCAAGCCATGCCCTAGCAACCATTGTTGAGCACCCTAGCCAAACACAAAGAAGGATATCTTTCAATCTAAATGTCACAAAGGCATTGGGGTTGGTTTATATAATTTATACTGGCAAGCAGCCATTGGAGTAGTATCATTGGCAGCTGCCAAGTCACTTCATAGGAACCAAAGAAAATACTCTAGCAACTGTTTAACAATACCTAATATCCAGGGTCCGATTTGTGAAAAAATCAGAGAAAAATCACCCTGGTTATCAGTGATTCTATTCTATGGAATGTGGTAGTGGAGGCGAATGTATAGTCGAATGTATACTGTAGCCAGAGCCTCTGACATTAGATCTAAGCTACAATTGCTAGCTAATGCTAAACGTAAATACTCTGAGATTGTTATTCATGCAGGCACTAATGATGTTTGACTTTGTCAGCCTGACATCACAAAAAAAAAATAAAGAGGTAAGCAATGTGTTAGCTTGCAAAAATGATGGTCAGGTACTGTAATTGTCATGGAAACGCCAGGCTCTGCCATCATTCCATGCTCACAGTCACCCGAGTTCACAATACACTTTATCATTCAGTAATCACCAGCACCACAGTATACAAGAGCACAGAGCACCAGAGGTGGGTAGTAACGCGCTACATATGCTTCGTTACATTTACTTGAGTAAGATTTTTCGAAAATTACTTTTAAAGTAAATTTTTACTTTTACTTTTACTTCGCTACACTGTGTGACGTTCCTTCGTTCCTTCATTTTAGTGTTTCACAAAAATGTGTAGTTAATTTTAAGGTTGCCGTATTGTTTTACTTGGGCATTCGCCAATGAATGGTTCATTTGAGTCGGTTCTTTTGAAAGCATTGAGTGAACAAACGGGCAAACCCGTCTGAATAGGGTCATGAATCAGTTTGAATGATTCACTTAGTTCGCTGCAAGAGATCATGTTGCTGTGTCTGACGAACAGATCACGCGAACGCGCACATGCTCGCATATGGCGGGACCTCGTCGTAGGCAAACAATAGGATGCATTTGCAGTTTTGGTATGAGTAGATAATAGATTCATATCCACTTTATCCAACGCTTTATGTTCTGCGTGTTCTGCCGTATTTATGTATGTTTATGTATTGCCGAAGCTGCGCCCAGGGACGCAGGGAGTATGGCAGGGAGACGCATAGTAGCAAGACCCTGGCATAGCAGCCAGGTCCAAGTCATAAAACGCACAAATGTGAGCGGCGACGCCCAGCCAGCCGCATTACACACTTCTTCAAGTGTAGACCCAAAGCACACAAACAACTGCCCAGATTTCCTCCATGGAGCAGTTCTGTGAACATAAGTGTCCATAAGTGCTCACACCAAATTAGACTTCTCCTGGTCCGAGTCCCCGAAGGGAGGAGGACAGAAGGCCTGCAACGTAATGGGCCTCGGCACATTGGTGGGTACTTTAGGCACATAGCCCTGTCTTGGAAAAAGAAAAGCCTTAACCATGCCTGGAGCAAATTCCAGGCATGAAGGAGAGACTGAAAGAGATTGGAGATCCCCAACTCTCTTCAGAGAAGAAATCGCCACCAAGAACATTGTCTTGAGGGTGAGAAACTTGGCCGGGACGGCCTCAATGGGTTCGGACGGTGCATCCGACAACCCTTCCAATACCACCGCCAGGTCGCAAGCCGGGACTCTGGCACGTAATGCTGGCCTCAGCCTCAGTGCGCCACGGAGGAAGCGTATCACCAGCGGGTCTCGACCCAGAGACTGGCCATTAACAGGAATATGGTAGGCAGAGATGGCTGCCACATAAACCTTGAGAGTCGATGGCATTAGCCCCGAGGCAAAGCGGTCTTGCAAGAACTCAAGTACTGTGCTGACAGGACAGTTAACTGGCTCTTGCCTACGACCTAAGCACCAGGAAGTAAACACTTCCCACTTCAATGCATACAGCTTCCTCGTGGAGGGAGCTCTGGAGTTTAAAATGGTGTCTATGACCTCAGTTGAGAGACCCGTGTGTATAAGTCAGGCCCCCTCAGAGGCCAGACCCACAGTTTCCACATCTGCGGGCAAGGGTGAAGGATTGACCCTTGCGCTTGAGATAGGAGATCTTTCCTGACCGTCTAGGAGTGTAATTAGGTCCGAGAACCATACTCGGGCCGGCCATAGAAGTGCAACCAGCAACAGGCGAACCCCGTCCTGGCGCACCCTCTCCAGAACTTCCGGGAGCAGAGCGATTGGGGGAAAAGCGTACAGGCATAGCCTCGGCCACGGATGTACTAGAGCATCCAACCCCAGTGGGGCTGGAGGCGTTAGGGAGAACCACAAAGGACAGTGCGTCGTCTCTAGAGATGCAAAGAGGTCCACTTCCGCTGGGAGAAAAATATCCCAGACTAGTTTCACCACCTCAGGGTGAAGTCTCCATTCCCCTGGCCTCGGCCCCTGTCTCGACAGGGCGTCCACTCTCACATTCAAACGTCCCGGGATGTACGCTGCTCTGATAGAGAGCAGCTTCCCCTGAGACCACAGCAGGATCTGGTGTGCCAGTTTGCATAATGAGCGCGACCGCAGACCCCCCTGATGGTTGATGTAGGCAACCACAGAGGTGTTGTTCCTGAGGTAAGGAAGGAACTGCTTCAATGCTAGCCATACCGCCATCATCTCTAGGCAATTTATGTGCCACTCGAGTTGGCAGCTCCTCCATATGCCTCTGGAGGTCTTCCATTACCGCTCCCCAGCCCGTGAGGGATGCGTCTGTCATTAGCGTCATGTGATGACATGTTGACCCCAACACTGGGCCCTGGGAGAGAAACCCAGGCTGGCGTCTGGTCTTACGTTTTGTACTGACTCGAGGTGCTGGACTGAACTGACAGGAATAAACTCAAATGGGTGCGATGTTTCAGGTTAAACATCGCACTATTTTGCACCCAGAGGCCACCGTGCACTGAAGCGGAGCGCAGGGAGACAGCAGGGCCTCTTTCTTGGGGAGCCCCCCCGGAGGGGCTGACCGTGGTTAACCTGATGCCTTGGCAGTCAGGTTCCGCACTTCTTTGCCCCGGCCTGTTTGGCCTGAATGACGGTCCTCAGATCTGTCTTTGGCCATGCAGGCCGGGGCTGAGAGTGCCGCCCGGAGCCCCAGTCGCATTGCGGTGGGGCCCGCGAGCCAGCACTCTCATTCTGCCTTCCTCTATATGAGGAGCCTTGGCACGAGGAGCCGGACGACTGAGACTGCTCCCGCCCAGCAGCCTCAGCGACTGGGTGATGGCAAGGGAGGAACCGCTGGAACGCCGCCGCTTGCTGTTTAGCCTCCCGGAACCTGTTAACTGGTTGACTGGAGCCATCTCTGTAGTTGCATCTCTCCTATGACGACACCATTGGGCTGGAGCATTTCATCCAACTCTCCATCCAAGTCACTCATCAAGTTCAAGGCTGTATAGAAGATCAACGGTACTCACTCCCACTAAACCCAGTCCACCAGCCAAAATCCAGTCCTCCAGAACCGGCCCACGAGCCGATAGATAAAACCTGGCTGTCCCAGGGCTTGTGTTTATATTGTGAAAATGTTATAACAGCATGTCCCATTCGTTGTCCTCGTCCTACGGTGAGTGTCATTGCCTCCTCTTCTGTGAATGTACACCCACTTATTACTGTTGTGCAACTCACTACCCCTTTACATTGTGTTACAGTCTGTGCCCTCCATGACTCTGGGTCAGCCAGCTTTAAGTTCAAGTTTATTTGTATAGCGCTTTAACAATGTAGCACTGTTTTAAAGCAGCTTTACAGCAAAATAAACAGAATAACACAAGCAGGGAAATATAAAATCTAGCTTAATAACTAATATCTAATATCAGCAGTCTCCTAATGAGCACTCCAACATGGCAATGGTGGCAAGGAACCAAAACTCCTTTAATGAATGTGTATATATATATACACATATATACACATATATATACATATATACACATATATACATACATATATATACATATATACATACATATATACATACATATATACATACATATATACATACATATACACATATACATACATATACATACATATTGTTACCGGTGCGGTGTAACAAGGCCCGGAAGGCCCGAGGCGAGCCCCAGCACCTAGGTGGCGTGGCATGGAGGCGTGCAGAGGGACTGAGGGGACCTGGGGAAGACAGGGGAGCCGGCCAGGTAAGACACAGAGGAGGCGGGAGAGGGAGGCTGGGCGGGAGCTTGAAGGCACTGTCAGGCGACTCGGGGTCAGGCGGCTCGGGGTCAGGGTCCTCCGGGGCGGAGTCAGGAACCTCAGGGGCGGAGCCAGGAACCTCAGGGGCGGAGTCAGGAACCTCAGCGGCGGAGCCAGGAACCTCAGGGGCGGAGGCAGGAACCTCAGGGGCGGAGCCAGGAACCTCAGGGGCGGTGGCAGGAACCTCCGGGGAGTAGCCAGGAACCTCCGGGGCGGAGCCAGGAACCTCCGGGGTGGAGCCCTTGGCCAGGTGGGGGAAGGGATGACAGCCACAGCATAGCAGCACCCACTCCACATACTCCCTGACACTCCCTTGCGGACCCCTCCCAGGCAGCTTATCCTGGACGGCAGCCGTCAGGCTGAGCTCAAAAAACAGCCGTAGGTAGAGGTCCGGGAGGTCCGACATCTCACAGAGAGCCAGGAAGTACAAGGAGTGGGCTAGCAAGGGCCTCTCCCCCTGACTCTGGCAGAGGCGATCGTCCACCGATGGGAACATCTTCCTCTTCTTTTGTTGTTTGGGTCTCGTGTTCTGTTACCGGTGTGGTGTACCTTGAAGACAGGAAACTCGGACACATATATATATATATATATATATATGGAGAAAAAACCTTGGGAGAACCTAGGCTCACTTGGAGGGTCATCTCTCCTCTGACGCGTCACAGCTGCAATCAGTAATGTGATAAAAAATATTTGATTTAACGTGATGTACTAAATTTACTAACATTTGAAGCTAGGTCTGGATTATTAGCCGCCTTTTAATTTTTATATAATTGTGTTAGTGTTAAAACCGGCTTACAGCTAATGTGGCCGATATGAAGCACTGAATTTAATTAGGGTTGATGATTTTGACTGAATTTAGATTGGGTCTGATTTGTGTTAGTTGTGATACAATTAATTTAAGTTTATGTTAAACTAGGTAGTAATTAATAAGGCTGACTGAGTTGAGTGCAGCTATAACATCAGACTGCTGACATAGACAGAAAAGAAGTTGTTAATTAGTTAAAGTAAAATAGTTAAAGAGATTAGTATAAAAACTGTTTAGCATTATCATTAATGTAGTAACTAACATTAGCATTAGTTATAATGAGTGCAGGTTCTCCTGGGGGTCGCTGCCACCTTCTGACAGATCCAACGTCAGGTCAGGGTATGGAAATAATACAACCTCGGCATAATAAGAGACAAACAACTAAGAGCAAAATACTGTTCCACACCGTTAGATGCAACAAGTACATCAGATTGTTAGGGAAGTGTTAATTAATTAATGCAGCCTAGCAATCCCTTAGGGAATTTTTGTTATAAACTGTTGGACTATGTGTATGCTCTGTTAAAGAGATTTTAATAAGTTAAAGAGTTAAAGAGGTCTTTCATTAAGATTTAAACTGAGAAAGTGTGTCTGCCTTCCGCACAGCACTAGGAAGACTATTCCAAAGTTTAGGTGCTAAATAGGAGAATGATCTACCACCAGCACTTGATTTAGGGATATGGGACGATGCTGAGGGTGGAACAGATGCTGGCGAGCTATCTGTCCCCCTCTGCTGCATCGTCCCTGAAGGCCCTACCTTACCCACCAAGCCCTGTAGGGTAAGGCATATTGCCACAGCGGGTCAGGCTGGAGCATGTCTTCACACCATCTCCATGCTCGAGGCATACCAGGCTGATCTGCTGTAGGATCTGGATGAGGGCGATCAAGGATCTCCGCAGAGCCACGGATGTCTCTCTCAGGGCTATTAAAGAGTCGACCAAGTCTATTGGCCGCTCTATGGCCGCCCTGGTTGCCATCGAGAGGCATCTGTGGCTCAATCTGTCAGACATCAAGGCAGCTGACAAGGCCTTGTTGTTGGATGCCCCGCTTTCTCCCAAAGGCCTCTTCGGCGACGTGGTCAATACCGTCATCGAGAGGTTTAGGGAGACTGGTGCCAAGATGTCCAAACCAAAAGGACATCACATCCTGGGGAACAAAGGACTCTTTCCAACATATTGAGTTCCCCCACAGAGTTTGCATCCCCATCTCAGATAGCACACCTCAAAGGATGCTGATTGCGAACTCACACCTTCACATCTGTCTCCATCTCCCCCTCTCTCCATCTACTTCCCCTCAGGTCAGAGAACCCTAAAACTCACCTATGAACTGTATTTAAGATATAGCACATTCTGTGTGGTCAAAGTATCTAAATATTCATGTCTGATATCATTTGAAATGTCTCGGTGCCACTCAATGACACAATGGTCTTATCTCCACAACAGTAGAGCAGATCATAACAAAGGTTTAAGAAGTTTGGAGATATTCTGCTCACTGCTGTGAGTGTGTCCTTTCTGGGCTCTTTCATGGAAATGGCCATTTGGGGCCTGGTCAGGTTCAGAGTCTTTTCAATGTAAATTACATCTCCATTTGGAGGAAGTATACTTTGGTTTGGGTATTTAAGGGAAGCTAGAAGGTTCTAGGAGTCTGTAAACTGATTTCCTGCACAGTTGCTGTGTGTAGTTCTGATCGTCAGGTAAACATTTTTAAATTCTCTCATCTCTACATTATTGACTGTTTTACATGAATTGATCACTGTACTAAATTGTTTGAATTAGATATTGAATCATTGCTTTCGTTTACCTGATTAATAAATTGTTATATTTGTATCAATTCTAAATACTCTGAGTTATTGGCTCCAGTAGATTACGATGTATCCGTGTTACCGCAAATCTACGACCAGGGTTAAGTATATTTAAAATAATTAAGTTGTTATGCAATTGCACTCACTATATGGGGCTATCATAGTGGTTGTCATAACCTCTGGCCATTGCCTCTGTTTTGATTAAGTTGTTATGTAGTTATATTAATAACTATATGGGGTCAGATCAAATCCCTTACGATGCTGGCCATAACCTCTGATTATTATCTGAGCCTTGAACTAAGTTGTTATATAGGCGATTGTATGGGGCTACATGGGTACCTTTTAATAATAGTAAGCGGGAGTTACATTATTAAATTGCTTTAGCCATAACCTCTGTGTTACCGTGCAGCAGACGAGACATACACAAGAATACTGATCAAAGTCTTTACTTGAACTTCATCAGAGGAGAATCAATTCAATTCAATTCAATTCAATTTTATTTGTATAGCGCTTTTCACAAAGGACATTGTATCAAAGCAGCTTTACATGTAATAACAGATAGCAGTCAGTGGTCAGGGATTCAAAATAACTCTTTAAGAGAGAAAAAAACCCCTGACATGACGTGTTATAGTTGCAATCCGTAGCATGTGCAATCCGTAATAAAGGACACAATTTGCCATTGATTGCATCTATAACTCGCTATGCAGTTATCAAAGTCTTTACTTGAACTTCATCAGAGGAGAATCAATTCAATTCAATTCAATTCAATTTTATTTGTATAGCGCTTTTCACAAAGGACATTGTATCAAAGCAGCTTTACATGTAATAACAGATAGCAGTCAGTGGTCAGGGATTCAAAATAACTCTTTAAGAGAGAAAAAAACCCCTGACATGACGTGTTATAGTTGCAATCCGTAGCATGTGCAATCCGTAATAAAGGACACAATTTGCCATTGATCGCATCTATAACTCGCTATGCAGTTATCAAAGTCTTTACTTGAACTTCATCAGAGGAGAATCAATTCAATTCAATTCAATTTTATTTGTATAGCGCTTTTCACAAAGGACATTGTATCAAAGCAGCTTTACATGTAATAACAGATAGCAGTCAGTGGTCAGGGATTCAAAATAACTCTTTAAGAGAGAAAAAAAACCCTGACATGACGTGTTATAGTTGCAATCCGTAGGATGTGCAATCCGTAATAAAGGACACAATTTGCCATTGATCGCATCTATAACTCGCTATGCAGTTATAGATGCAGAATCAAACAGGTACAAACCTCACTTCAGAGGGGAATCAAACAGGCAGAAATAACAGCGGTAAACCACACGCTGAGTTAAACTTACAGATCTCAGGAACAGACAATACACGGTCAAACCAACAAAATAACAACAACACCAGACAAAGAATCAAAGAAAACACACACATTATAAAGAGTCCGGTAATGAGGTGAAACAGGTGAAGCTGGTTGCGGGGCTGAGTGCTGGTGATCGGGAACAGGTGAGCTGGGTGCAATGAATTGTGGGATATAGAGTTCAATAGTCCGGGGATGCAGAATGGGTGAAGTGTGGGATCGAATCCGATGCTGAAGGGATCGTATTCGACTCCGTGACACTCTGGTTATACAGCAAGTTGATGGAATGATCAAACCATTATCTGAATTTAAGGATCATAACTTAACCTTTACAAGGTTTTATCTTTTGGAGTCAGATAAAATTGCGTAATCAAAAGTAACAAGTAAGCGCCGGAAAAGACCGAACGCGCTGAAACCTTCGCCATTGCCACTGGACTTAACAAGTGAATATAATTCATAAAAAGTAACCCGCCAAATTGGATAGTGATTTAACAACCTTACCCGCCGCAGCATATTTATATTTGCACTGGCAGCCTATTAAGTTCCAAATAAATTTTAAAATCCTGCTAATAACTTACAAAGCACTAAATGGTCTGGTGCCCCAGTATCTTTGTGAACTTTTGTCAGATTACAGTCTATTGTACACGTTGCAGTCACAAAGCTCTGGTCTGTTAATAGATCCCAGAATATGAAAGTCTTCCAAAGGTGGAAGATCCTTTTTGTACTTGGCTTCTAGACTTTGGAATAGCCCCTCCAGCCATGTCCGGGATTCAGACACACTCAGTCAATTTAAAACCAGACTAAAGACTCATCTCTTTAATCAAGCATTTATCTAATTTACCATCTAAACAAGTCTATGCCACAATATGGTTGGCTTTAGCCTATAGCCCAACCTTGTACCACCTTTTGCCACCTGATAATGACTACAGCCACAACCTGTAGACAACTTCTGAGTTTTGTTATAGTCATTGTTATACTGTAAACTACCCAGAAACAATGGGTTTACCTTTAATGGACCCTTCGCTAAGCCCTGCCCTCCTTAATTACTATTGCTACACCTGTCAAGCTTTCACGCCTGGCAAGTCTATTACAGTATGTATGCACCGGTGTCAGACATTCCCAAGGAGATCATTCGTTATTTTTGGCGAACAGGTGAAATATGTGAGAGAGCAAGACAAAAGGGACTGCAGTATGCATTCGAGGGATATATCCATGACATAATATGCAACCGATTAGAAAATAATTTAATCAAAATTGAAGCTAAAGCCTATAGGTCCCAGCGCAAGCAAGAAACCGCCTCATACGCTGACCATTCAAATGGGAAACAAATAATCTAATAATTATAAATCAAACAGCTTATCCATAAGTCTTGTGGAATAAACACAAGACATTACCCTGACCACTTTGCAATGATAACATTATCCCGCTTATATTTTTTTATGTTCAAATATATGCATTATGAACAAAGAAACATCATTATTTTTAAGCAATGATGTGATGAGTTAGCTAGCTAGCTAACATTAGCATGCTTTTACTTTGGAGCAAACATAGGTGTTTTTGTTAATCCTGTCGACATTTAGTTGTGAATGAGGCCTTCCACACTGCTTGATCCACGTCCGGCATTTCTCCCCATGAGTTTTACGTTTTGGGAAGGGAAAAAATTCCACTACCCCGTCCAAACTTTTAGAATACCAGGTATCAGATTTACACAATCCATACGCACAACGCTTCGGCATGTTTCCCTTGCTTTAAAGCCCGCGCCTAGTTACGGTTGCTAAACCATGATTGGCCTGTGGCGGTTTTCGGGCGTGGCTTAGCGATGGGTCAATTACTAAATGTACTTGCGTGTAAATCTTGTAAATATTAATATTGTTGCATAGGAGCTTCACATACATTACAATTATAACAATTGTAATAATAATAATAACAACAACAACAACAACAACAACAACAACAACAACAACAACAACAACAACAACAACAATAATAATAATAATAATTAACAACAACAATAATAATAATAATAACAATAAGTAACAGAAATAAAAGACATTCTGTTGTATTAAAATGCATTAGAATACATCATATTATTGCAAGTTGTTCTGTATGGAGTGTACATTAAAGGGGGTCATATTTTGCTCATTTGCGAAGTCCTTATTGTTTTTGAGGTGTAGTAGAATAGGTTTTTGTGTTTAATAGTTAAAAAACACATTATTTTTCTCATATTTTACATTATTGCAGTCCCAATCTCCCGAGCTCTGCCAAAATTCTCTGATTTCTTCCAGTCTCTATGAAGAGCCCTCCTCCAAAGTGCTCTAATTGGTCAAGCTGGCC
The DNA here is from genome assembly GCA_019155185.1 of Beaufortia kweichowensis. NCBI lineage: Eukaryota > Metazoa > Chordata > Actinopteri > Cypriniformes > Gastromyzontidae > Beaufortia > Beaufortia kweichowensis. The sequence goes on along the minus strand of CM032812.1, from coordinate 2,186,632 downwards.
CAGTCTGTTCTGATTGGTCATCAGCTTAAAGCGTGCATTGAAATGTCTCTCCCCTTACTATATCTGCAAGCTCACATGCTTAGAGCATGTTCGAGAAGCATGTGCAGGATAGATCAGCTAGTGTGTGAAAGATGTATATGTGTAAACCTTACTCTTTGTTAGAGTGCACACGTTTTTCCTACTTTGGCGAGGACACGTCTCCCATGCCATTTAATTTTCCTACTATGGGCCTATGTGCATGCACACCATATTCATGTATTGCACAGAATAGCTTTCACATTGGATAATAATGTTCTAGAAGGGATTTTTAGGGCATGTCTGTGATCGTTACAGACTGTCAGTTATCTTTGAATAGGGGCAGCTGAATCTTTATCATTAGAACTAACAACTATAATCAGAGACTGACAAAAGTGAAAGAGAGCACTGCTTTAGTCAAGTGTTTTGACATGACAAAAAAACTACTACAACGGCTCTCCCTCTCTATCTACGGGGCCACTCCTCCTTTTTGTATATTCTTGGGGGCGGATGTTCTTCAGCTATGGGATTCGTGATATCATGACTCCAGGAAGTAAAGGGGTTGTAGTTCCATTTAGCCATTTTCTGTAATGCTGTAGTAAAAAGTGATTTCTTTCTGTTGTTGAACTCTGACAAAACAGAAGTATTACTCATTAGACCGAAGACTGCCATACGTAACCACCAAGAATATTATATAACTATTGACGGATGTTCCATTAAGTCTTTGTCATCAGCTAGGAATCTGGGCATTTTATTCGATAGTATTCTGTCATTTTAAAGCCATGTTGCAAACATTTGTAAAACCGCGGTTTTTCATTTAAAAAATATATTCAAATTACATCATATGCTGTCATAATTAAGTACAGAAAAGTTAATTCATGCATTTATGACGCTAGACTGTATTACTTTAATGCATTATTAGGTGGTTGCCCTGCTAGCCTATTACAAAAGCTAGTTCAAAATGCACCAGGTAGAGTTCTTACAAGAACAAAAAAGTATAAACATATTAACCCGGTTCTGTTAACACTGCACTGGTAACCCGTCTTGCAACGTATTAACTCCAAGATCTTACTGATACTTATAAGGCCCTAGTGGTCTAGTTCCTCAGTACCTGCGTGAGCTCCTTATACATTATAATCCTTCATGTTTACTACGCTCTCAGAACTCTGGCCTGCTGGTAATACATAGATTTTCAAAATCAAGTGATGGTGGTACTTCCCAAAACAATCTGATGCACTTGTTTTATCTAAGGGTTTGAAACAGTATTTTGCTCTCAGTTTGTCTGTCTCTTATTATTGCGAGGTCACAACCAGTCTATACCCTGACCGATGTTGGATCTGACAGAAGGAGGCTGCGACCCCCAGGAGAACCTGCACACATTAATTGCCAATATATTACTTATATTAGTTTAAGGTTCTGTAAATACTGTTATCATTTGGTCTTAACCTTTTATATTTTCAATATTTTCTTTGCACTATATCCTTTTGTTTTTTCTGGAAAGCTGCTTTGAAACAGTGCTACGCTGTAAAAGCGCTTTACAAATAAATTGAACTTGAGCTTGAACTCATTCATACATTTTAATATGATTTCTGTTCTCTGCTGTGGCAGAACGTCTCCTCGATATTATAAACTCATCACTAGCATTAGGATATGTCTCAAAATCTTTCAAGCTAGCAGTTATCAACTCCTTTAGAATTAGCTAATTTGAGACCAATTTCAAACCTCCCTTTTATCCAAATTACTGGAAAAAGGTGTATCAAGTCAACTTTGTACATAAAAAATTGTCAGGATGTAGGCCCAAAAACAGCTCAGAGACAGCACTGCTTAAAGTCACAACTGATCTTTTAAAAACATCTGATAATAATATTGCGGACCATAATTGTCACGATGTCACCTGTCTTCGTGTGTTTAAACTTCACTTCCCATGTCACCCTGCACCTCCGCACACCTGTTGTTCATTGTCATCATCATCTACACCAGCACCTGTCTGCAATAACCCGGACTCTTTATATACTGTGTGTTTTGTTCAGTTCACTGTCCAGTCTACTCGTTTGTTACCCGGACTCTTACCTGTGTTTGATATCATCTGCAAGTGGATTTATCTTCGTCTCGTCTCCTTCGTCATCTTCTCGTCTTCTGTGTTCACCACTACCCAGCTGCACTTCCAAGGACAGTATTTGTTTAAGTTACATTCCTGTTTTGATTTATCATTCTGTGTTTTGTTTTCATTAAAGTTACCTTTTTGGCATCCGCTGACTCCGTCCCAATTCTGTTGGTAACAGAAGACTGGACTAACAGCATAATGAGTCAATCGGATGCTTTCTCGGATTTATTTGAAGCGGCTTCGTCAAGCCTTCCACGAAGAGCTCCACCACCACTCCACCGCACCTAGCACTACCGTCAACCTCCTCCCTCTCCGGTTGTTTATCGCAAGTCAGCGCCGCCGAGAGTTCTGCCATCAGCTAAGATGGCCGCCGCCGAGGATTCTGCCACGGCTAAGATGGCCGCCGCCGAGTTCTGCGGCTAAGATGGCGCCGCCGAGAGTTCTGCAGCGGTCAAGATGGCTGCCGCCAGAGAGTTCTGCAGCGGCTAAGATGGCCGCCCGCCGAAGTTCTGCCGCTGCCAAGATGGCCGCTCCCAGGGTTCTGGCGTGGTCCGCGATGGCGCTCCCCAGGGTTCTGGCGCCGCGAGATGGCCGCTCCCCGTGTTCTGTCACGCCAGATGGCCAGCTCCCCGTGTTCTGTCGGCCAAGATGGCGCTTCCGAAATCCGTCCGGCCAAGATGGCCGCTTCCGAGAGATCCGCGTCCGGCCAGATGGCGCTTCGAAGTCACGTCCGGCCAAGATGGCGCTTCGAAGTCACGCGTCCGGCCAAGATGGCGCTTCCGAAGTCACGTCCGGCCAAGATGGCAGCTTCCGGAGTCACGTCCGGCCAAGATGGCGCTTCCGAGAGATCACGTCCGGCCAAGATGGCGCTTCCGAAGTCAAGTCCGGCCAAGATGGCGGCTTCGAAGTCGCGTCCGGCCAAGATGGCGTTCCCGAACCTCAGTCCGGCCAAGATGGCGTTCCGGAACCTCCAGTCCCGGCCAAGATGGCGTTCGAACCTCCAGTCCCGCCAAGAGGGCGTTCGAGCCTCAGTCCCGCCAAGAGGGCCGTTCCGAAGCCTCCAGTCCGGCCAAGATGGCGTTCGAACCTCCAGTCCCGGCCAAGATGGCGTTCGAACCTCCAGTCCCGGCCAAGAGGGCGTTCCAGCCTCCAGTCCCGGCCAAGAGGGCCGTTCCTTCAGTCCCGTAAAGGGCCGTTCGAAGCCTCCAGTCCCGGCCAGAGGGCCGTTCCGAGCCTCCAGTCCCGGCCAAGAGGGCGTTCGAGCCTCCAGTCGGCCAAGAGGGCGTTCCTCGAGCCTCCAGTCCCGCCAAGAGGGCGTTCCCGAAGTCCAGTCCCGGCCAAGAGGGCGCCCGGAGTTCCCAGACTCCGCCCTAGAGTTTCGAGTTCCCCAGACTCCAGCCCTAGAGTTTCCGGTTCCAGACTCCGCGCCCTAGAGTTTCCCGAGTTCCCAGACTCCAGCCTAGAGTTTCCCAGTTCCCAGACTCCGCCCTAAAGTTTCCCGAGTTCCTAGACTATGTCCTAGAGTTTCCAGTTTCTGTTTTAGAAGCCCCAAAGTTCCCAGACTGTTTCCTAGACTCCTCAGAATTCCCAGACTCTGTCTTAGATTCCCAAAACTCCGGCTCATATGGTAGCCCCTCTAATTACTTCCCCATGCCATCTCAAGCGATCCCTGCCTTGCCTTCATTTAGTTCAGTGACTACTACTGCAAGCTAGTACTAGCAAGTTTTTCACATGTGAAAGAGTTTAGTCAGCCCTCGAGTGACACCAGACTGTCTTTTAGTCAATCCTCCAAGTCAGTCCAGGACAAGGTTTTCAACTTCTAGTGTCGGTGCAAAAGAAGTAGTTATGAGTCTCTCTCGTCCCAAGTCTCGAGGTGTCTTTTCTCAAGTTAGCTCTAGGAAAAGTGTTTTTGAAGACTTTAGGGTTTTCAATGGTCCTGTCCCGCCTCAAGGTACCCTTAGCCAGTTTTCTTCTGGATCTCCTTCCAAGTTTAGTTCCTCACGGCTAGATTCTAGTCAGTCCACAAGTAATCCAATTTTAGTTAGTCAGCACTCTCCAGCTTCACTTATTGGGCCTCAGAGGAATGCATCAGCCCAGTTTATGTCATCTCAAGCCAAGAGTTGTGACCACAGTGGGTCTTCCGCGGCAACTTGGTATTTCCAGTCAGCCTGCCAACAGGTTCCCAGTCCCTGTCTCCGCTAGGTTCCCAATCCCTGTCTCCTCTAGGTCCCCAGTTCCTATCTCCCCTAGGTCCCCAGTTCCTGTCTCCCCTAGGTCCCCAGTCCCTGCCTCCTCTAGATCCCCAGTCCCTGTCTCCTCTAGGTCCCCAGTCCTTGTCTCCTCTAGGTCCCCGGTTCCTGTCTCCTCTAAGGCCCCAGCTTCTGGGTCCCCTGTTCCTTAGCTTGTGAGTCCCCTGTTCATGCTTGTGAGTCCCCTGTTCCCTGGCGCTTGTGAGTCCCTGTTCCTGGCTTGTGAGTCCCCTGTTCAGGCTTGTGAGTCCCCTGTTCCGGCTTGTGAGTCCCTGTTCACCATGCTTGTGAGTCCCCTGTTCCCAAAACTTGTGAGTCCCCTGTTCCCGCAGCTTGTTCCCCTGTTCCCGGCGCTTGTGAGTCCCTGTTCCCGCTTCTGGAGTCCCCTGCTCCCAGACCTCTGAATCCCCTGTTCCCGGCGCCTCTGAGTCACCAGAGCATTAGGCCATCCTGCACCAGCCCGGTCACAGCCGCCCGCAGCCTGCACAGAGCGATCAGAGGCCCAGCCGCCAGCGCCCAGGTCAGCCCCTGCGCCACAAATCAACCCTAGATTACAGCCGCCACAAACAGCCCCACTTCCAGGCAGCAAGGTTCCTGAGCCCAAGCCTCCTGTCCCTGATCCCTGGAGCCTCCTGATCCTGACCCCGAGCCTCCTGATCCTGACCCGAGCCTCCTGATCCTGACCCTCGAGCCTCCTGATCCTGACCCGAGCCTCCAGACCCGAGCCTCAGAGCCCGAGCCTCCTGTCCCTGATCGAGCCTCCTGACCCTGACCCCGAGCCTCCTGATCCTGACCCGAGGCCTCCTGATCCTGACCCGAGCCTCCTGGCCTCGACCGCCCACCCAGCCTCCCTCTCCCCCTCCGTGGATCTTGTGGCGAGAGGCCAGCCTACCGGGGTACTGTCCGCGATGTCACCTGTCTTAGTGTGTTTAAACTTCACTTCCCATGTCACCCTGCACCTCCGCACACCTGTTGTTCATTGTCATCATCATCTACACCAGCACCTGTCTGCAATAACCCGGACTCTTTATATACTGTGTGTTTTGTTCAGTTCACTGTCCAGTCTACTCGTTTGTTACCCTGACTCTTACCTGTGTTTGATATCATCTGCAAGTGGATTTATCTTAAGTCCTCTGTCTCCTTCGTCATCTTTTAGGCCTTCTGTGTTCACCACTACCCAGCTGCACTTCAAGGACAGTATTTGTTTAAGTTACATTCCTGTTTTGATTTATCATTCTGTGTTTTGTTTTCATTAAAGTTACCTTTTTGGCATCCGCTGACTCCGTCCCTTCTGTTCGGTAACAATAATATGCCATAATATTGCGGACCTTAGTGCAGCTTTTGACAATATATATACTTCCTGGCCCTGACATCACCCTGCCTGTGATGTTGCGGTTTGTCATTCATCAGCTTTGATACATGTGCTTCAGACGCATTCACGCAGAGGCGTTCCCATAGCGTCAGCTCCTTGACGCAGCGCCACGTTCCCTTTTCAGGGAACCATGGTTACATGGTTCAACCTAAGATATTCTAAGATATGTATTTGCGTAAATTACTTTTTTAAAACATTTTTGTAAGCTATAACACATCACAGGACTTTGATAAATTATGATGAATCTGTGTATGGCCCTGAGGATAGCTATAATAAAACATATCTATGTTTTAGTCAATGTGCACAATGGAACCTCGTTTCTCTGTACACAATTATGAAATATTTGTACACTGCACCACACCTCCTCATTGCCCTTCAGTCCTTTCATGCTTCTCCTAAGCTTCAAGAGACTGTCAAACTACTACCTGTACCAGATTTAATAATTTAAATATATGTAACAATTTAATAACATTATTTGAATAACATTAATCATAATTTGAATACAAGATGCACATGTACAGAGGGTCTGGTTGTTTAATATGTGCAATATTACTATACAATAATTAATTTGATAAACATAAATCCACTAAAAATCACCTAATAGCAGTTAAAAGTCATTGCATGTAGAAAAGCCACAGACAACCACAAATTATAATGTGAACCACAATCTATTCACATTATAATTTATGTTGTAATATAATATAATGTTATATAATGTTATATTTTGTTAATAATATTTGATATAATATATGATATAGTATATATTTGAATGTTAATAAATTGTTAAATTCATTTAAAGTCGTTGTATTGAAGAAAAGTTAAAGGGTTCTAATAAAAGCTCTAGGATCATTTGATAGTTCAAGTTCAATATCAAGTTTATTTGTATAGCGCTTTAACAATGTAGCACTGTTTCAAAGCAGCTTTACAGCAGAATAAACAGAATGACAAGCAGGGAAATATAAAAGCTAGCTTAATAACTAATATCAGATAGCAGATGAGTTTGTTTTTTGTTACATAATGGAATTCAATTTGGTCATTTTAGGTGCAACTTAAATGTATAAATCTTATAAATTTCATCAGTCACTGTACAGTAACGGTGTTGCTGTAGCTTAAAGGGGACATTGAAAGCCGGTTTCTCACAAATTGCTATGTTCTTGGTATGGTCTATATGGCAGTTAATGTTTGCAACAGTTTTATAGAAAATTATTTAACCCCACTATGGCCAGTGTTGTTTGCGTGCTCTCCCTGTGTCATTGTGGGTTTTTGTCAGGTTTCTCCCACAGGACGTGCATGATTATGTGCATTGGAGGCTTTATTCCCCTTCACTGACAATAATCAGTTCCTGCCTTGAATATAACCTTATAATATAATGCAACTACTAAATACATAATTTATCTGTTACACAAATACACAAAACTGTTTTAATCGTATGGACTTTTTTGTGTGTCAAGTAGTCTCATGATTTTTTCCACAGAAAACAATAACAGTTTATGAAATAAGAGTGAGTGATCTTAACTTTAACTTCACTTTTCTCTTTGGTTTGTCTGCTGTTGTTTTGCAACTGAGGTTGTTTTTAACAAAACCAGAAAACTAACAGTCGGATTAAAATTTGTATTAAAAGCCACCATATGCATTTTTTAATGGATTTCTATGTGACAGGCATAACCACAGTGCTAACCATGACCACGCTGAGCATCAGCGCTCGACACTCTCTACCCAAGGTCTCTTACGCCACTGCCATGGACTGGTTCATTGCCGTCTGCTTCGCCTTCGTCTTCTCTGCCCTCATTGAGTTTGCAGCTGTCAACTATTTCTCCACCTTACAAGCCAACAAGGAACTTCAGCAGGCAAATGCACCCCATGCTGCAGCCACAGCAGAAGTCAGCGGTGATAGAGAAGTCATTTTGGTAATTCCTAATCTTGTTAATTTATTTCAATCCTCTCTTTTCTTTCTTCTCTCTCTCTCTCTTGCTGGCTCTCTTTCGTTAAAAGATCACAAGCAGACTAGACAAAAGGAGACAGCCTGTGGTCTCCCTAGCCATTTTGCTGCTGCAGATTATGTAATTGGTTTGATGTAGCAAAATATCCAAGAGAAACACAGCAGGCTCAGTGGGGGAGGGATATCCTCTCTTTCTAGCATGATGGCTGTAGAAAGTAAATGCAATCCCATAGTTATCCTTTCCTGAGTGATTAAATGAATGTGTGATATCAAAGGGAGTGCAACAGAGGATTGACTGAGGCAGTGACTCAGTAGCCTGTTTACTTGGTATTTACTTGGTACTTGGTATTTAAAAACATACTTTACCTGTAAGCAATTCTGAGGCTTAAAGGGCTAAATTAAACCAATGCACTTTCTATTATCACGTTATCAAGTAGAGAGCCAGAGACAGGACTAGGCAGTGTGTGAATGTCCTATTTTCTTCGGAATTTTGCCAAAGTTAGGTGCCACCTGTTGGGTTGTTAAAATAGCTTTGGCATTACAGCAGCATGAGCCAGGTGCACACTTGGTGATTTTACACCGCAATGGGGACGACACTGCAGCTGACACTCGCTGCTTGGAAACCTGCACAGCAAAGGAGCCAAATCTAAGCAGTCAGCAGTGGCAATGGTTTTAATGTCTTATCATTTCATATTTTGTTATTGCGATTAAACTAAATTTTATTCATAGAATGAGATGGAAAACAAAGCTTTACTAAAAGAAACAAATTGCGTATTTATTTCCCACATTTTAAAATATTTTAAGATATCAAAAATAATTCTCAATAAGCTTTGTGCATGTGTTGTGTGTAATTTTTGTTAAGCCTTTTAAAATTCTTCTTAAAGCTGAGCCTTAGTTTACACTACAAACATAACATTCATACAACATTTTTATTACATATATAATGTAATGTTGTAATGTAATGTTTAGTATTATATTTGAATTAAGACATTGATTTTGGTCATCACATTGGCCAATGTTGTAGTTATATTTAGATGAGAATGTCTGCAATATGAATGGATATAGTGTAATGCAATTCAAAAATATGCTCAATTGCTTAGCTAATTGAAGTCTTTGATTACCATTATTTTAATGTCACCGTTAAATCTGTCTGTGTGTGTTTTCTCAGCATCCTCTGGACCCTGGAGGTGTGTTGAAGAAAAGACTTAACTCTTTACCTCAAAGAGATGCTACTGAGCAATTTTCCAGGTTGCCTGATTTCCGTCAGCAAGGTTCCGCTGTCCCTGTCAACAACATGCTGACAGGAACCAGCATCATTGACAAGTACTCACGCATCCTCTTTCCTCTGTCTTTTGGAGCCTTCAACCTGGTCTACTGGATTGTCTATCTCACCAAAGACACTATGGAAGCCAGGTAGGAATCTGATTTGTTGGTATATCTCTTATTGAGATAATATTATAAAAAAAAACCATGAAATAACACAATTGTAACTGAGCATTTTGTAATTGTAATTTTGAGCATCTTCAAAAGTAGACACCCTAAATCTACAATTTGCAAAATCATACTCTTGGCATTTTATCATCCAGCTTCTTGAGATCTCAAGCTTTTTGAAAAGCACTGAAGGAATTTTAATATGTGCTGTTTTAATTAGTTTTAATTAATCTGCATCCGTAAATGCTGTGCCACACAACATAAGTTCCTTTACGAGAGAACTCAACACTGCGTGAGAAATGTGATGTTATGGGAAAGGTTTTGCGCGATTGCGTCTGAAGCGTGTGTACACAATTTGTGGGATTGAAAGATGTGTGGCATTTATCAAGTTCTGAGGAGCTGGATGTGCTGAGCATCAATGCGGGTAAGTTGGTTGAGTCGGTTACTTCTTTCCTTAGTATATGTAGATTTGTTGGACGCTGTTACCAACATGGTGGTTAAGCTTAACATTGATTGGCGTGCCTGCATACGTTGGTGCTTTTCCAGGCGTATCAGGTGGACTTACTTTAGGATTTGGATAGAGCCGGGACATCACTGCCCCACCTTACATGGCAGCAGCCTTATCTTATGACGTCTGTGTATGTCATTAATTGTGCTATGCTAATGACATTTGCATTCCTCATAGGCTGGGGTGCGGTTATGGGAGGCCATTGGGCCAGAAAGGTATGGAAGGCCAGTTATGTCACCTGGCACATAAACCTTCTGGAGCTAATGCCACTGCTACTTGCTTTACACCAACTTCTGGATTGTGTCATATCATCAGGGGGGTCTGCATTCGTGCCCACTTCGCAACTTGTGCACTAGATCCTCCTGTGGGCCGAGGAGAAAAACATACCTGAGGGCTGTCATCCATGCTGGGGGGTTTATTGTTTCACGCAGGTCACTGTGCCTTTAACCCCTCGGTGCCCTCGGGACATGATATCCCCATCACAGGACGTGCTTCGGAGGGTTTTGACACCAGTGAATGGTGTGCTTCGTCCACAGACGAGGGGTTTTGGCCTATTTTAAAACTTAAGGTTAAAGTCAAATGTTACACACAAGCAGATTGTGTCTCAGGTCCAAGGACTGACGTGTCACAATAGACCTGAAGTATGCTACTTTCATGTCTCCTTTCACCCCAGTCACAGAAAGTTTTTCAGGTTTATGTTTGCAGGCACTGCATACCAGTACCGGGTGCTGGCTTCCAACCAGACGTTAACGGAGTGTGTGGATGCGACTCCTCTGAAACTTTTGGGCATTCGCATTCTGTGCTACATTGACGACTGGTTCATCATGGCCCAGTTTTTGAGCTCAGTGACTCAGCATCAAGATGCTGTTTGCACTCATATGAGGCTGCTGGGGCTCAGACTAAACACCAAGAAAAGCGTGCTTTCTCCTGCTCAGAGAACCGTCATTTTTGGTGTGATTTGGGACTCTACCAAGGTGCGGGCATGTCTGTCTCCCACTTGGATAGACACTATTCTGTCATCTGTGAGGGGTCAAGACAGGCCAATCTATAACGGCTAAACATTTCCAATGGATCCTGCGGTTTGTGGCTGCTGCAGCCAATGTCATTCCTCTGAGCCTCCTTTAAATGAGGCCCTTACAGTGGTGACTCAGGACAAAAAGGTTTTGCCTTTGTCAATGGCAGTCCGCTAGACGAGACCCGCTGGTTTTACAGTTTCTACGTGGCACACTCACTCTGAGGCCCATGTGCCACACTAGGGTTCCTGCGTGGGATTTTCTTTATCCCTATGAACCCATTGAACCACACCTATAAAGTCTACGCGCCTAGTGTTTGCAACAAGATGGTTAAAGCATTTTTGTACCCTAGGCCTGGTTATGTTTCTAATGTACCTGCTATTGTGCCTAGACCTATTTTTCTTCAGGCATTCTCCTTTCTCTGATAGGGATCAGGAGAGGCAGAATCTGGTCTGTCCAGTGCAAGCTCTGGACGTCTATGTGCTCAGTCTGCTCTGCAAAGAAAGTTAGAGCAGCTCTTTCCTAGTCGCCTGAGCCAGCCCTTCCGGCATCTAAGCAGACACTTATTAGGTGGATAGTCGAGGCCATCTCACTTGCCTATGAAATCTCAGCACAGCCGTGTTCACCTGCAGTCAGAGCCCTCTCCACTAGAGAGATGGCAGCCTCTAAACCCTGTGGTCAGGAGTACCATTTTTGTACCCTAGGTCTGATTGTGTTTATAAGGCAGGATCTGGTCTGTCCACTGCAAGCTCTGACGCCTATGTGCAGAGGACTGCTCTGCTAAGAAGTTGGAGCAGCTCTTTGTTTGTTTCTTGTCGCCTAAGCTAGGCCTTCCAGCATCTAAACAGACACTTGCTTATGCTTATGATGCCTCTGTACAGCCGTGTCCACTTGCTGTCAGAGCCCACTCTTCCAGAGGGATGGCAGCCTCTAAAGCCCTGTGGTCACAAGTACCTGTTTTAGAATTTTGTGATGCGACTGGTTGGTCATTGGTGCTCATGTTAGTCAAGCACAACAACCTAGATGGGTATATTGTTCCTATACCATCACATTTCTGACATAGCGTTGAGTTCCCTCAAAAGGGAATGTCTCAGGTTACGAGATGCTGCGTCTCCTTGCCATACTTCTGCATACCCGTACCTGTCATACCCCCTTCGGCGGTTTGATTGGACACACGTGCTTCAGACACAATCACGCAAAAGCGTTTCCATAGTGGCACATTTCTGACGCAGCGTTGAGTTATAACCTGGGAAAGAAAAAGTCAAAGAAAGGCTTTTCTGATGCTTTCTGAAAGCATCAGAAAAGCCCAGCATCGCCAACTGCGAAACTACAACAAAAAGAGACAAGAGATCCCAAGGATATAATATGGTTACTCAACTTCAGTCCAGTGCACAGAATAAATTCAGTGCTGATCTTCCTTCCAAGTAAAAGCATCGCTAAGGGAAGTAGCAGCCACATCTTATGTACTCTATTATGTAACATCTCGGAGAGGTCAAAGCTTGATTAAGTCTCAGAATGGGAGAGAGAGATACAATATAATATACTATTGCATGCTTGACTATTTAGGGTAATTGCAGCAATCCCTCACAAAATCATTAAATATAATAAATTAGAAGTGTCAATGATCACATATTAAGAAATGTTTGTGTGCTGATAAAACAAACTTACATTTAAATTTACATTCAGTGATTTGGCAGATGCTTTTATCCAAAGCAACTTACAAGTGAGGAATACAATAACAACATATAAGCAAAAAGCATCAAAACTGGTCTTGGTTAACCTAGTATAGGATACATAACCTGTTTTTTTTTTTTTTTTAAGAAAATAAGAAAAAGATTTAAGAAAAGCTCAGTCTTTTCCTGCGCTTATTCTTTACTTTTTATTCCTCAATTTTATCTGACTCCAAAAGATAAAACCTTGTAAAGGTTAAGTTAAGATTCTTAAATTTAGATAAATGTTTTATCATTCTATTCAACTCACTATTATTATTGGACTTGTACACCAAGGTTCTCAATGTTGCACAGGGTCCTCGCACCGGCCGTGTGCGGGCCCACGATCACAAACTCGACCGTATAACCAGAGGTTATGGCTAAAGCAATTTAACAATGTAGCTCCTGCTTACTATTATTAAAAGGTACCCATGTAGCCCCATACAATCACCTATATAACAACTTAGTTCAAAGCTTAAACATTAATCAGAGGTTATGGCCAGCTCCGTAAGGGATTTGATCTGACCCCATATAGTTATTAATCTATACATAATCACTACATAACAACTTAATTAAAGTACAAACAATGACCAGAGGTTATGACTACCACCCATGATAGCCCCATATAGGAACTCCGATTGCATAACAACTTAGTTAAAGTTAAGTAATTTAGATAATCAGAGGTTATGGCTAAAGCAATTTAACAATGTAGCTCCCGCTTACTATTAATAAAAGGTACCCATGTAGCCCCAGACAATCGAACACTTCTCTGCCTAAACAGAGGATACACAAAACTCTTCTCTGCCTAAACAGAGGATACACAAACCTCTTCTCTGACTAAACAGAGGATACACAAAATCCGACTGCATAACAACTTAATTATTTCAATATACTTAACCCTGGTCGTAGTATTTCGGTAACACGGATGCATCATAGTCTACTAAGCCAATAATTCACAGTCTTTAGAATGGATACAAACATAACAATTTATTAAACAGGTAAACGACAGCAATGATTCAATATCTAATTCAAACAATTTAGTAAAGTGATCAATTCATGTAAAACAGTCAATAATGCAGATATGAGAGAATTTAGAAATGTTTACCTGTCAAACAAAACTACACACAGCAACTGTGCGGGAAATCCGTTTACAGACTCCGACTATAAGAACTACGCACAGCGAATGTGCGGGAGATCCGTTTACAGACTCTGACTATAAGAACTACGCACAGCGAATGTGCGGGAGATCCGTTTACAGACTCCGACTATAAGAACTACGCACAGCGAATGTGCGGGAGATGGAAAGAGTCCTTTGTTCCCCAGGATGTGATGTCCTGTTGGTTTGGACATCTTGGCACCAGTCTTACAGTGTCATAAGTGACACTTAGTTAAACTTATTAGTTTTGGGTTAGGTGTTGGCGAAAGAGATATGTTTTTAGCTAGCTCTGGAAGATGGCTAAGGATTCAGCTATTCTGATAATGGTTCCAGAGGTACCCATCTTCCTGAGGGTGGACAGGAGGATTTTATGGTTGACTGTGTCTAAAGCAGCAGACAAATCCAGCAGGATGAGTACTGATGATTTGGAAGCTGCTTTTGCCAGTCTCAAAGCTTCAATGACAGACAGCAGGGCTTGTTTTTTTGGAATGACTATTTTTGATGCCAGACTGGTCGTTGTCTAGTAAGTTGTTATGAGTAAGAAAGAATGAGAGTTGGTCACATTTAATGCGGTCCAGGGTCTTAGAACGGAAGGACAGGAACAGAGTAGTTTTTTATAAATGTAGGATCAAGAGTCGATTTGTTAAGCAGTGGTGTTATCTGAGACTGCTCGAGTGCTGTAAGAAATGTACCAGTGTGTACAGAGAAACTGATAATGTGAGTGAGTGCAGGGATGACTAAGGAAAAAAGGTGGGTGGGTATAGGGTCTAAGGGGCACTTGGTTGGGTGATTAGAGAAAACGGATTTGGAAACCTTAGCTTCTGTGAGAGGGGAAAAGTAGCATGACAGTTTTAACAAATAAGAGTGTTGGATTTTTATGATAGCACAGGTATATTTAATTGGGATTTAATTTCTGGCCAATTCTGAGAATAATTTTGTGATTTATGGGTGTCACAGTTTCACCCGCTCATTCTCACCGGACTATTGACTTTGAACTCCATTTCCGACAATCCCTTGCACCTCCGTTAGCCATCTAACTGACTACCCGGACAGCTGCCTTTGCACTTCTTACTATGTGGGACTTAAAGGTGACCTATTATGCAAAACTCACTTTTATAAGGTGTTTGAACACCGTTGTGTGGCTGCAGTGTGTGAAAACAACAAGTCTATAATGATAAAAATCAACCCAGTCACTTCTTAATAATACCCTAAAATCAAAACCAGTCTGTCTAAATACGCTGTCTGAATACGTTCAAAATTCCCGCACTTCCCGACGTTCAGGGCCCACAGACTTGACAGAGAAGCGCCATCCCTCCAACAGTATTCTGCGTCTAAGAAACATTACATGTTGCGTTTTGGGATTCAACAATTAACATGTAAATGTCAGAGCCACTGAGGACAGAGTAATTAAAATTCGTTTACGAAGGAAATATTCCAAAAAAAAACCAAGTAATGTATTATATATTTGTTCCAATCATTTCACGTTGGACTGCTTTACAAGCTTGGGGCATATCAACGCGAGATTTGTTCAAAGATTGATGTTAAAAGAAGGGTCAAAACCAAAGCTTCATTCACAAACTTTAGCTACAGAGGAAGTAAGTCTTAAATGTTATATTTTAATAAAAATTTTATTTTATTTATTTTATTCTAAATGAGCTTTCTTACCATGTTGGAAGGCTAATGTTACCACTGTTTCTGCCCGTTAACATTGCTGCCTTCACATGTTACCATAACGATCGTAAATAGGAATGTGGTAGATGAATATTGCATATGAAAGCCCTTTGATGTAGACCATGCGAATTTGTCAAGCTCGTGTAAAGAGCCACCCATCAGCCCGACGGAATCCAATGGTGTGGGCGAAGGTATCAGCGCGTTCAGTCTTCTCTTTGTGCAGTTAATAGAATTGACTCCGTTCATAAATAAAATCTAACTCCAATTTTAATATTCCAAATTTAGTGTATGATTCTAATTATCTGTTGATCATAATTTAGACTTAGATCATTTATAAATTCCCATACTCTTAATTATTCGTTCATTAGGGACCCCTCACTCCGGCCGGGATAAGTGGGTCTCACGATCACAGAATTGTCAGTCTGGTTTTAGTCAGAGATTGCAGTGTAAACTAATATCATTGACTGTGGCCACCGCATGCTTGCTCAGAACAAAATAATAGTTGCTTTAGTCACGTTCATACAACTTGCTAAGGCAGGTGATAGACATAAATCTGGGAATTCTGGTGAGTGCACCACCTGCTTCATTCAACATCAAAACCCCAGTCTGATCTTATCCTGACATACTTCTTCTGCGGTAATACCAGACTCCTCTTAATCTACTGGAAATAACAATTTCTGAAGAATTTTAAATCAGTAAAATTCAATAATAACAATTTATTATGCCAGGCACATAAAACATTAATTAAACAATAGAATAAACTATACACATTTAGTTTCAATGTATAGAAATGATCAACAGAATATAAAAGTTACAAATACAAAGTCATACCTGGCAATAGAGACACACACCTATGGTGTGGGAAGTTCTGATTACAGAATGCTTCCCCGAGCATTTTGCCAAGCCACCTTTTATACACAGATGAGACAAAGAGTCATAAAATGTTAAACTAGAATTGGTTGGTCAGGTTCTCGTGACCTAAAGGGACACCCAACTGAGACAGTGATTAACTATAAAAACAGAGCCCTGGGGAAAACACACCCAGAGCAGGAGTGTGTACTTTTCTCTTTTTACTTTTTAAGTTCTTAATCTTCTTGTTCATTCTGTTCTATAGTTATATAAAGACCTGTTTACCCATCACACCAAGACCTTTAAAATGATACCAAACATGAAGTTAAAACCTTATTGACATCACAACATATACACATACATGCTTGGTAACTTTCCAGTCTTCAGAATCTGATGAAGGGAGGAGGGGGAGAGAAGCAGAAACTTAGGAAGAGGCAAAGGACAGTGCCTGTATACTGTATCAGCACCACCTGGGGAGATGCGGGAGACTTATCTCCCGAGAACCAACACCAAAAAGCTTTTATTATTTTATAGCACATCTCCACTCATGACTCCAGTGCTGATTACTTGACCAGCTGCCTTACACTCGTAATCACAAGTCTGAGTTTATAAAGTTTGTGACAGCATGCAAAGGCACCATGAGACCAGCTATGTTGTTCTTTCAATTGCGCTGTGCTCCCTGTCTGTGTGATTCACAAACCAGTGGATCACACAGACAAATTGTGCACAGTACAATCATAAAGATCGCTTCTTCTATAATCTCTCCTGTTTTGTTGTTGCGGGCAAAGATCATAGAGCTGAAGACTCCAAACTCAGCACGGGCACCATTTTGGAGTGAAAAGGCTAACTGGAAAACTTCAAACCATAACATATACCAATGGACTTACACATTGACATGAAGTGACAGGGTAATAGAACATTTCATTGAAACTAAAATTCGCTAAGTTTGGGTGCATATATGTGATGGATTGCTGTTGTCCAGTTAATGTTTCACCCCAAAATGGTGGCAGCGCTGTTACAAAAAGCATTGCGATTTGGGCTGTTAAGTCTTGTGGCTGTGTGCATGAAGCTCCGCCCTCTTCTGACGAGGGAGCCTGCAACCCCAGCTCATTTGCATTTTAAGGGGCGTTTCTTCTCATGCACTAAAAGTGGCAACTTTAACAAGCTATAAAAAGTTTTGCTGCTTTCATGGAATGGGTGCTGGTGAGTTGTGGATATCCATTCATTGTCTGCCTGTCGGAGGACTTCACCAGCCCCACTTCCAACCCAGAGCCCAGCCAGCCATCCATCACCCAGCTGCATGGAGCGACCCCCTAAGCCCACGGCAGACGGAGAGCCTGAGCCTGCCATGTCACAAGAGCCAGAGTGTAGGGCTAGAAACTGAGCCATTTGTCGCCCGGAGCACAGACACAGGATTCCGAAAGGATGCAAACTTTACTGGGTGAACAACAAGTAAGTATATCCACAGAGACAGGTAATGAAATCCACAGGTATGACGATCAGGACCTGATCAGTTCTTACAACATTAAGACTTGACTGAGAACAACAAGAAACACAAGACTTATAAACAGTCCAGGAAATTGTGAACAGGTGCAGTGAATCATCTAAGATGGCTGACAGAGGTGCAAGGGATGATGAAAAATTGAGTTTCCTTGTTGGCACTTTGACACCTGCCTTGACACCTGCCAGCCTAGTCTGCCTTGTAACAATGGGGCATATTTTTGTTTCTTGTTATTTTTGCATATTTGTTGTTATGTATACACCCTTAACCCATAATATTCCTCATGGAAATCATGTTTCTAACTCTTGGCCATGATCACTGGGATAATGGGTTAATTGCCAGCTTGCAACTAGAAAAGGAAAAGATCAACCCACCTTCCTTTGCAGAGCTGGTAGTGTCCATTCGCACAGAGGAAGACCGGCAAGCTTCAAAAGAGGACAGAATGAGGAATCATTTTGGATTAAACAAACAGGGTAATGCCCTCAAATTGAGAACTGCTTCCCATCAAATGTCAGCATACTCCCATGATTCAGTTGGTGGAGCAGCAGGAGAGGTGGATACCATGAGGGCTCAGATATCCGAAATTCATGCTCAGGTTGCTGCTATACAAACCTCAACTTACCAGAAGTGTCAGCCTGATTATTCCAAGAATGCTGATGTGACCCAGTTAAAGAAAGATCTAATAGAACTACAAGCACAAGTAGAGGCAATGAAAACATCCATTCCTGGTAAAGTGTCAAAAGAAAACCCAGCAGCTAAGGAAATAGCTGGATTGAAGAAACAAGTGGCAGAATTAAAGGCTCAGTTGGCCGACCCTGAAATACCACAACATCGGTCAGGGAAGACAGCAACCTTCAAAAGCCCATCAGCAAAATTTCAGCATAGACCAAATGGGAAAGATGAGAGCAATCAGCTTAGAAGTGGTTCTGTGACATTCACTCGTCCTCGTCCTGGATACTGTTTTAGATGTGGGGAAGACGGACACCTAGCCATCAATTGTGAAAATGACCCTAACTCTTCTAAAGTTGAGGAAAAGAGACGCCAGTTGAGAGAAAGACAAGTCAAGTGGGATCTAAAGAACCAAGCAGCTACTGCCCAGTTAAACAGCATACAGTCTCTGTAGCAGGGCATATGGAGACTGAGACAAAACATCGGTGCCCTAAAACCAAACTGCCAAAGGGGCTAATTGGAATGAAATGTACTGCTCAAATTTATGTTAATGAAATTAAAGTGAACTGTCTTTTAGACACTGGTTCCCACCATTCCCTTGTCTTTTTATGAAAAGAACTTGTCTCATTACCCCATGAAACCATTAGAGTCTCTGCTAGAGGTGGAAGGAGCCAATGGACAATCAGTGCCTTACCTTGGGTATGTGGAGTTAATCTTACTGTTTCCCAAAGAGTTCCTAGGAACAGACACAGAGGTTACCACATTAGCACTGGTGGTCCCAGATCTGATAAATGTGCCACAGGTCCTCGTCGGTACAAATACCTTAGATGCACTTTACTCCAGCTATGTACAAAAAGAGACTGTCAGCCACAATCCAGTTTCTCATGGATATGCAGCTGTAGATATGCAGCTAAAGACACTAGATGTGAGGCATAGACAATCACGTGCTGAAACCCTTGGATGTGTAACGTTAAAAGGGACAGTCCCTGAAACTGTGCCCGCAGGACACACCGCTGTTCTTGATGGAGTTGTCTGCCTTAATTTTCTTCCAGTAGAAAAACTGACTGTTATGAGCCCTCCCACAATGTCGTCTCTGCCCGGGGGTCTATTAGTTGCTAGTGAGTTGCATGCCCTACCTGTGAAACGTTTCTTCTCCTTGCCTGTGGTGGTCAAAAATGAAACGCAGTCTAAAATAGTCATCCCACCCAAGACTGTCATTGCCGAATTGCATGCTGTCCAGCAGGTAGTAGACCAGCCATTAGCAAGTGATGCTTCTGAAACACCAGGAAACCTAGAAGTCCTCAGCTAACTTTTGATTTTGGAGACTCCCCGCTGTCCTCAGAGTGGAAGGAACGGATATCAGCCCTGTTAAACTCTATGCTTGAGGTTTTTGCTCTGAACGACATGGATTATGGACACACCGATAAGGTGAAGCATAGAATTAAACTAAGTGACGAGACTCCCTTCAAACACAGACCCCGTCCCATCCAGATCAGTCTGTAAACATGCCTGATGTTTTTCCCTCAGTGGTGACAAGTCAACCCCTAGCATGCCCGAGGACGTGCCTGAGTTTAAGGGGGGAAAGTGTAACCCAGGTTACTAGTGGTTAGAAAAAAAAAAATATATATATATATACATAAACCCTTGAATTAAACAAAATACATATAGAACAATATATATTAAACTAAGTATAAAAGAGGCTGAAACCATAAATTATATGGTTAATTTTGCTAGTTGCATGAGATTGTGTATACATAGATACGTGTGTTTTGGGTGTTGAAGGTTTCGGAATGTTCTAGTGGTATTCTCACGCTGTGACGTATCCAATGAGATCGGGCGCCTGACGTCATTAAATCTGCGCCGTCGCGCGATTAGCATATCCTGCACGTTTAGATCTTTCTTTTCTTTGTAACTCCTGATGCAAACGGACGCTTCTCGTCATCCCAGGAAGTTTAGTGCACCAAAGTCGGAGAAAAGTGATGGTTCAGAGAGAAGCAGATTGTGTGGGAAGTGACATTTTGGAACGCGTATGCTCTGGAAATTTCCTGTTGGCTGATGTACATATGATGACTGAATGCCTTGGCCAGGTTTTTTTTCTTCTCTATGATGTCTGTTGAGTTTCGTTGGAGCCAGCTGTTAAATGTTGCCTGATCTGGATGTGGATTAATCAAAGTGTGAACCCCTGTGAATCGTCTCAACTCTTTCCTGCATCTTATCTATGCATATTGGTGGAGTTGGACTGGCGGGCCACCTGTGGAGTGAATCTTTTTTTTTTTTTAACTTGACCGTGTGATCGTCGAATGGTAGGAAGGGAATTGCACAACAAACTCGTTTTTTTTATTCATCCAAATCCTGGATCAACTGCATGGACAGTGAATTACACCATATTTAAAGAACTTGAACTGAATTTACGGACTACTTGATTTTATATGTTATTTTTCCATTTTGAAGTCTTTTATTTCATGGGGAATGAAGTTTATTTGTTCATGTTGAACTGATTGAATGTTAATGTTTAAATGTATGAGTGCAACTAAATAGGGTAAATTCAGGAGTAAGTACATTAGAAGGAAAGGACAGTTAAAGTTTATTTTATGTAGTCACAAACTATACACAAAGGAATTACAATTGCACAATTAGTTTAATAAAATTTTAGAAAGTGAAGTAACAATCATAATTCCTGGAAAGAAGAAGAAAAAGGGGACAAATTAGTGTAATGTGAATATTGCTCTGTCACTGTATTTAAATGAAAGTAATAATTTCTTCTGTTCATTATAGTAAAAATCTGTTCTTACCAAAACAAACTTTGTTCACTCTTGCTGTATTATCTCTCTCCGTGGATAAACCTAGTCTTCTGAGCACATTGGTCCGTTTGTAGAATAACCACAAAATTTACACCGCAGGTGTGGATTACAATTGCAACAGATTCCACCTCCAGTGCTTAATCGCTCTAGAGATGCAGTCACATCGATTCCCAACAGAGAGGGCTAAAATTGTGTTTGTTATATTGTGTTTGGCTGGTAGAGCGCTCCAGTGGGCGGAACCATTATGGCAGCAGAATTGACCAGCTATTCAATCGTTGAATGCTTTCTTCAGTAATTTCAGGACATCCTGTTGGAGATTTTTCAGTTGGTGAACAGTTATATCATCCAAAACAAGGCAAAAATTCTATACAAGATTATGCTCTGTGTTTCTGCACTCTAGCAGCTGCCAATGGATGGAATGAGCGCTTCCTGTTGACTATGTATCATGAAGGACTGGAGCCCTCCATATATATCCAGTTTCTTTTTCGTCACGCCCTTTTGGTGCGGTGGTAGACCACTATAGGGTGCTATAATGTGGAAAAAAACATATAAACATCTCTACACTAAACTAACTAAATCTCACTGACTTGAAACATGGTGTAAGATGTCATGATTCTCTAAAAGGACATTGGTGAATCTTGAAAAACATGGCCACCATTGACTAATTAAATTTGAGCACCTATTTATCAAAGTTAACGAAGGCCAGTCGGAACGAAACTTGGTGGACTTGTTTGACTCATGGTTGTAAAGGTCTGTAAGAATTTTTACAGAAATTGGTCACTAGCTGGTGCTAACAAGGTTTTCCACTTCTGCAGTCACGTGATGTTTCCCCAATACACAAAATTTTGATAGCATTTGGTAGAGCTCCTCATGATAAACAACTTTGCCTCAAGAACTACTAATTCGTTCATCTTACACTCAATTGTTTAGTATCAATGGACGAATAAAACAAAGGTCTTCTAATTTATTTCTGTCATGCAAATTTTCCTGCCATTTTGAAAATGATTGCGAAATAAAATCAATGCAGATAAAATATAGGGCGTGTCTATATCATAAGTCATCTAAAAAAGTAAAAAATCGTTATTCAGGGTCACTTAGGGGTGCAAAAACATTCAAAGTAATCTGAGCCACTTGTACCAAAATAGCTATAACGAATAATGCTATAATGCTATTAAGCTATAATGAATAAAATATCTCTGGGTCTTGGAAATCTTGTCTTAGACCTAATTCTGCGATCAAAGTAACAAAAGTGCAGTGGTTGTCAACTAGGTGGGGCTATAATGTAAAAAAAATGTCCGACTGACTTGAAACTTGGTATGTTCTGTCGGTGCCATAACATGCTAAAAGGACGGACTTCCGGTTTTGGATGCGAATGGAGTAGACGCATCTACCTCGTGGTCCCTGTACAGAATTATTTTACCTTCAGTTAACAATCCTCTACCAGTTTAAAATCTTCGAATGTAGTGAGATAACTCGTTTATTATCTATAGAAGCAGAAAAATGACCAAATCAGCTAAACAAGCGAAAAAAGACACCACCGCTAAAGATGATGCGTCAGCGGCTCACGGGGATGTTAGCGTGTCGGCCCTGACTAGCTTACTGGAGGAGCACAGAGCCGCTCTTTCTGCTGAACTCAAAACCGCTGTAACGTCTTTTGAGGCAAAACTCGACCTCGTTCAAATTGCGGTGTCAGACCACGGGCCAAGGATAGTATCTTTGGAGTCTAACGCAGACCTCCTTAGCGAGCTGGAAGCGGTATGTGCCGAACTATCTCAGAACTACGATAAGCTCAAAGCCAAAACTGCTGACTTGGAGGGCCGCAGTCACTGTAACAATATCATGATTATTGGCTTACCGGAGTCCGTCGAGGGCCCTCGACCTACAGTGTTCTTTTCTGAGATGTTGTCGGAAATTATGGGCGAACAGATCCTGCCGTCTCCCCCGGAACTGGACAGGGCCCATCGGGCTCCCGTTGCTAAATCGCAGGGCGGGAAGCTGAGAGCGGTAATACTTCATTTCCATCGGTACCAGATCAAGGAGACAGTGATTCGTGAGGCCCATAAGAGAAGAGGCAAGTTGCAGTATCGTGGTAAACCAATCGCAATTTACAACGACTACAGCCCAGAAGTTTTGGAGCAGCGCGCCCAATATCGTGGGGTAATGGCAGAGCTTTACAACCTGGGATTCAAGCCGTCTCTTCTTTTCCCCGCAAGATTGATGATTGTGCAACGATGGATGCGCTTTTTTCAAACTCTTCAAAGTTACAAGGATGGTTGTTAACTTGTAATGTTTCATGTTAATGCGGACATTTATATGGCTTTGTGAACTGGTTTGTACTGTTGCGTTTGATGTGAACCCACCTGTGGAATAAGATAAGCTGTATGTTCCTTTTTTATATGTTCTATTTATTTTTATTTACTCATTTTTCACGTTCCTCTGTGGTATAATTACTTTTAACACAATTTTGATAAGCGTATTTTCTTATTCTTGGGAAGACTGCTTTTTCTTTTTCTTTCTTATTAGTTTACTGGTAAAATGCTAAAGTGTGAGCTATGGATCGTTATGCCATGGGTCTACTTATAGGTGAAGCCAATTACTTGATATACAGTAGTAGTGTTATCTTTATATATCATAATGAGGATATTTTGTATTAAGGGATTGGAGATTTTATAAGGTAAGGAGAAATAAGGAAGTTTGTTCTTGAGGGTAATTTTGCTGTTATTGTAATGTTTTTTGAGGTTAGGTGGATTTGGTGGGAGGGTTGGAGTTTTTTTATGAGGTGGCGTTATGCTGGCTTTACATCTTTTTTACCTGATGCCCCTTTGTTTTTTTTGTTTTTTTGTTTTCTCTACTTATAATTTTCAATTACAATCGTTTGATACTTATTTGAATGGGTAGAATGTTGAAATTTATAAGCTGGAATGTTAAGGGCTTAAATAATTTGGTAAAGAGAAACAGAGTTCTTGCTCATATTCGACAGCTTAAGGCAGAGGTTGTCTTCTTGCAAGAAACCCATTTACGTAGTGAACACCAGGCTCGCCTCAACCGTAGATGGGTGGGCCAGATTTTCCATTTTTCGTTTCAAGTGAAGGCAAGAGGTGTAGCTATTTTGATTGATAAAAATGTACCCTTTGTTAGCTAACTTTTACACCCCTAATTTTGATGATGTCACTTTCTTTAAACATGCTCTGTCTCTTATCCCGGATTTAAGGATTTATTCTCTTATACTTGGTGGAGACTTTAATTGTTGTCTCGATCCGGTGATGGACCGTTCGTCATCTAAGGCATGCAATGCAAGCAAATCCTCTATTTATTTAAATAGTTTTTTTCTGAATATGGCCTATCAGATATATGGCGGTTTTTGAATCCCCAAAAAAGAGGATATTCTTTTTTTTCAAATGTCCATCATTCCTACTCTCGGATTGATTATTTTGTTTTAGATAATGCCTTAGTCTCCAAAGTTCAGTCTTGTACATATCAAAGTATTATCATATCAGAATACGCTCCTCTTATTCTTGACTTGACTTTTGAATCTGCCTTCCCTTAGGAGAAATTGGCGTTTCAATGCTTCACTTTTAGCAGATGCGAATTTTGTTTCTTTTATTACTGACCAAATTTCTTTCTTTCTAAGCGTCAATAAATCAGTGGATGTTTCAGATTCAACAGTATGGGAGGCTCTTAAGGCATATATAAGAGGCCTAATTATTCATCATATGCCACTACTAAAAGAAAACATTCTAAAGAAAAGCAAATTTCTCTTGCTAATGAGATTTCTAGGTTGGATGAACAATACGCTAGGTCTCCCACACCAGATCTGTATAAGAGACATCTTAAATTGAAGTCAGAGCTCGACTTTCTGTCAACCAATGAGATAGAGGACCTTTTGAGGAGAACTAGGAGTGTTTTTTATGAAAGGGTTGAGAAAAGTGGAAAAGTATTGGCCAGTCAGCTGCGCGGGCTCTAGGCAAAACAAATTATAAGTGATCTTCGTCTGGATACTGGGGACATCACAACTGATCAAAGTGTTATTAATGATAAGTTTAGAGACTTTTATACAACTCTGTATGCCTCTGACTCCTCTCCACAGGGAGATATTGAAGATTTTCTTAGTCGGTTAGATATCCCCACTTTATCTTCCGATGTTCGAAACCATTTAGAAGAACCAATTTCACAGGAGGAGGTGGCAGCTGCCATCACTTCCCTACAATCTGGAAAATCCCCAGGACCTGACAGTTTTCCGTCCGAGTTCTATAAAAAAATTTCTGTGCAGCTTATTCCTTTTTTGACATCTGTTTTTTCTGAGTCTTTTAAGTCTGGGGCTCTTCCTCCAACATTTAATCGAGCTTGTATCCATTTATTGCTTAAAAAGGATAAAGACCCTTTGGATTGTGCTTCATATAGGCCCATTTCTTTGCTCAACCGTGATGTTAAAATTTTTGCAAAGGTGCTTGCCTCAAGACTTGAAGATGTTCTCCCCACCATTATCTCTCCTGATCAAACTGGGTTTATAAAGAATCGTCAGTCTTTTTTTAATATCCACCGTTTACTTAATGTGATTTTTTTTAGATTAGATTCAACTTTATTGTCATTACACATGTACAAGTACAGAGCAACGAAATGCAGTTAGGTCTAACCAGAAGTGCCATAATGCAGTAAAGTGCAGGATATAAGTTGTAAGATTATTTACAGGTGTGATTATAAGCAGAGGTTTACCAAGATTTACAGGTAAGATAGGGATGTACTATGAACATAATATACAGATGGCAATAGACAGAAATTTACATTATCAATTGCCATTATAAACAGATTTACATTATAAATTGGGATTATTAGCAGAGGTTTACAAATTGTGCAGTAAATATTGACAAAAATTTACAAGAGGATATGTATAATGTAGTGCAAGGTAATGCACTACTTTGTACAATCAATAGTGCAAACAGTGCAGTGGATGGCGTTATTACAATTTTCAGTACATAGTACTGGGATGTTATTTGGAGGGGATGACAGTATTGAATGCAGAGCTGAAGTCCACAAATTGTGCAGTAAGTTTATAAATATAAGTATAAATAATCCTGAGTGCAAATGAACAAGTAGACAGTAGTGCATGAAATGGTGCATGAGTGTAACAGTTATTAATGTGATTAGTGTAGGGTGTAGGTGTATATGAGAGGGTAGTGGGGTCAGTGAGGTGCAGAGTTCAATAAGGAGACAGCTCTTGGAAAAAAACTGTTCCTCAGTCTGCTGGTTCTCGTCCGTAGGCTCCTGAAGCGCCTGCCGGAGAGCAGGGGAGAGAACAGTCTTGTTTCCTTTGGATGTCCTCAATGGCGGGAAGTGAAGTTCCTGTGATGCGCTGGGCGGTTTTCACCACCCTCTGCAGTGCCTTGCGCTCTGCGATAGAGCAGCTCCCATACCAGACTGTGACACAGTTGGTTAGGACACTCTATTGTGCAGTGATAGAAGTTCACCAGGATGGCTGAGGACATCTGATTCCTCTTTAGTGTCCTCAAGAAGAAGAGTTGCTGGTGAGCCTTCTCGACAAGGCTGGAGGTGTTGGAGGTCCAGGACAGGTCCTCTGAGATGTGGGTCCCCAGGAACTTGAAGCACTTGTGGATGGGATCAAGTGTGCCTCCTCTTTTCTTCCTAAAGTCCACAATGAGCTCCTTAGTCTTGGTGGTGTTAAGGAGCAGGTTATTCTCTGTGCACCATGTGGCCAGGTGCTGGACCCCCTCCCTGTAGGCAGTATCATCGGTATCGCTGATGAGTCCAATCACCGTAGTGTCATCTGCGAACTTGATGATGGCATTAGATCCATTCAAGGCCCTGCAGTCGTGGGTGAAGAGGGAGTAGAGGAAGGGGCTCAGCACACAGCCCTGTAGTACCCCAGTGTTGAGTGTGATGTTAGTGGAGCAGATGTGGCCTGACCTAACATGTTGGGGTCTGTTAGTCAGAAAGTCCATAATCCAATTGCAAATGGAGGTGTTGATGCCCAGGTCTCCAAGTTTAGTGATTAACTTGGAGGGGATGACAGTATTGAATGCAGAGCTGAAGTCCACAAACAGCATTCTTGCATAGGTGTTTTTATTGTCCAAGTGTGTGAGTACAGAGTGCAGCGCTATGGAGACTGCGTCCTCTGTGCTCCTGTTTTTACGGTAGGCAAACTGGTATGGGTCCAGTGTGGATGGGAGAGAGTCCTTTAGGTGTGCCAGGACTAGCCGCTCAAAGCACTTCATAATAATGGGTGTGAGTGCCACAGGGCGGTAGTCATTCAGGCATGTTGGACCAGAGTGTTTCGGCACTGGCACAATGGAGGTAGATTTGAAGCATGCAGGCACAGCTGCTTGAGCTAGAGACATGTTAAAAATGTCTGTAAAAACCCCAGCGAGCTGCTCTGCACATGCCCTGAGTACGCGTCCAGGGATGCCATATGGTCCGGCAGCCTTGCACGCGTTGATCCGGCTCAGTGCGGTGTTAACATCTGTGGAGGTGAATGTAATGGGCGGGTGATCGTTTACAGGTGTGAGCTTGGTGGCAGTTTCTTTGTTGTCTCTCTCAAAGCGAGCATAAAAGTCATTAAGCTCGTTCAGGAAGAAGACATCTGTGGCTGTAGGGGTGGAGTTGCCGGGTTTGTAGTCGCTGATGGCCTGGATGCCCTGCCACATGCATCGAGGGTCAGAGTTGGAAAAGTGATCCTCTAGTTTTAGCTTGTAGCAGTGCTTGGCCTTTTTGATGCCCCTCTTCAGATTTGCCCTGGAAGAGCTGTAGGCCTGTGCATCACCTGATCTGAAGGCAGTGTTGCGTGCTTTCAGCAGGAGGCGCACCTCCTTGTTCATCCATGGCTTCTGGTTTGGGTATGTGGTGATTTGTTTCTGGGTTGTAATGCTGTCAATGGTGGTGTTGATGTAATCCAGAACAGAGGAGGTGTAACTGTCTATGTCCGTGTGAGCGCCACATGTTGCCTGAGAAACAAACATACTCCAGTCTGTGTGTTTAAACCTGTTCTGGAGTGTGAAGTCTGCCCCCTCCGGCCACACTTTGATGGTCCTCACTGATGGCTTCACACGGTTGATGAGGGGAGAATACTTGGGGGTGAGAAACAAAGAAAGGTGATCTGATTGTCCGAGGTGGGGGAGGGGGGTCGCAGTGTAGGCTTTAGCCATGTTTGTGTAGACATGGTCCAAAGTTTTGTTTCCTCTGGTGTAACAAGAAATGTTTTGGTGGAATTTGGGGAGCACTGTCTTTAGGTTTGAGTGATTAAAATCACCCACAACAATGAATGCAGCCTCCGGGTGAGCAGTCTGTTGTTTACTGATGGCTGCATGAAGTTCGTTCATAGCAAGCTTGGCATCAGCATCGGGAGGAATGTAAGCGGCAGTTATAATGGTGGAGGTGAACTCCCGTGGCAGATAAAACAGCCTGCACTTAACCATGAGAAACTCTAGGTTAGCTGAGCAGTGTCTCCCGACAATAACAGAGTTCGTGCACCAAACTTTGTTTACATAAATGCACAGCCCTCCGCCTCTGGTCTTACCGGAGTCAACCGCCGTCCTGTCTGCCTGGAATGTATGTAGTCCAGCTAGCTCAATAGCATTGTCCGGTATGCTGCTGTTTAGCCATGTTTCTGTGAAGATCATGACATTACAATTCAAAAGTCTTTCGCTGTGATTGATGCGGAGTCGAATCTTGTCCATTTTGTTCACCAATGACCGTACATTGGCGAGAA
Organism: Beaufortia kweichowensis; assembly: GCA_019155185.1. Classification (NCBI taxonomy): domain Eukaryota; kingdom Metazoa; phylum Chordata; class Actinopteri; order Cypriniformes; family Gastromyzontidae; genus Beaufortia; species Beaufortia kweichowensis. The sequence goes on along the minus strand of CM032812.1, from coordinate 2,157,925 downwards.
GAGTGCGAGAAGAGTGCGAGAAGAGTGGTAGAGTGCGCCGCTTCAGATGTTCTGGCGATCTCAGGGACGAGACGAAGATTGCTGATAAAGTTGTCGGAAATGTACAAACCAATATCCAAAAGCTCCTGTCGGGTGTACGATGTAAAGGCACAACTGTTCTGCACGAACATACCCGATATGAGCAAAATAAATACTGCAAAAATGCAGAAACTGGAGAGACCCTGAGCCTCGCGATGTGCACGCGCCGCCATCTTGGTCTTACTAAGCTGGTCCTGCAAGTAAGGCATTATGTTAAGTCATTTTTATCAGATTTTCCAGTAATGCCTGCTGAAAATCCTTTAGATAGTTTCTTGTCTTGTAATATATTAGCTAAGGGCTCAATGTCTATTATTTATAATTTAATGGCTAATTTTGCATCTTCCTCTTTAGAAAATATTAAGAGAGCTTGGGAGGAAGATCTTGACAGACCACTCTCTGATGATACATGGAACTGTGTTCTTAAGCAGATTCACTCTTCATCTGTGTGTGCTCGGCATTCACTGATTCAGTTTAAAGTAGTACACAGAGCTCATTTGTCCAAAGTTAAATTAGCTCAAATCTTTCGTGGCACTAGCCCTATTTGTAATAGATGTCAGAGTTCTAAGGGTACTTTAATTCACATGTTTTGGACATGCCCTAAATTAGAGCGTTACTGGCGTTCAATATATAACACTCTCACAGAGGTTCTCAAACACCAACTAGAGCCAGAACCTCTTGCATTATTTGGAATTGCTCCAGAGGAGTCATGGCTGTCAGCATCAATGTGTAAAATTCTTGCTTTCTCCTCTTTGTTAGCACGTAGAGCTATTCTGTTAAAATGGAAAGATTCCCACCCACCAACATACATCCAATGGATTAGAGAAACTATGTCCTGTCTATACCTCGAAAAGATCAGATACTCATTAAGAGGATCAGCAAAACAGTTTCTCAAGACTTGGCATCCTTTCATTGAATATATTGACCATCTCAAATAAGGCCCTATTTATTGATTGCTATTGACTTATTTTATTTTATTTGTTTATTTATTTTTTATTATTATTATTATTTTTATTTTATTTTTTGTTATTGTTATTATATATATATATATATATATATATATATATATTTGAGAGAACTTAAAATGCTCTGTCATTTTTGATTGTTTGTCTATACTCACAATGACAACAAAATGTTGTGCTTTCGTAAAATTATAAAGTAAACTGTCCGTCTTCAGCCATCTCTGCCTCCTTCAGCATCTTTTGCTAAAACGCATCATAAAAAAATAAACAAATCCGCAAATTCTTATCATAGAAACGTAAAACATATGTCTAAAGAAAGCTTAAAATGGTTTTAATAAACCGAATCAAACCGACAACAAATGTTCTCTGAATGGGTAATATGCAACGAAATAAAGAGAGGTAGAGTTTTTCCCGTCTTAGCTCATTATCTGTAATGCGATCCCACCCACATGCAGAGGGCGCTATTCATACGGTAATCACACAAGGCACATAGAGCTCCAAACCCAAACAAATCAACCAGATCCATTGTCAGATTTATTGATTTTACAGCGTGTTTGGGCTATGATGCGCTACACACGCGAGGATGTGCTTGTCACAACCGGCTCAAAGCCATGACAAATGAAATGAAGGACATGATCAAAAATTGGTCGGTAAGAAAATAGGTTTATTTAATATAAATAATAAACTATATCAAATGTTAAAGCAACGAAAACCAAAGTCAATTTCTGTCAAACACATAATCATAGTCTTAAACAGAACTAGAATCAAATAAAGAAATCAAAATAAACAAACAAAGACAAACCCAAGAGCCAAGCAAGCAACCCCAAAACACCAAACAAAGCCTATCATTTATAGGGGAAGAACAGGTGTACAAAGTTAAGTTAATGAACCTCCCGGTCCCACCCACTGGCCAGCTGACGGGAAGAACGAAAGACTCGTCACACACCCCCCCTAGAAAAAAAACCCAGAGTCTTTAAAAACAAATCAGAACTCCACAATTTCCAGCAGTATTCAAGATGAGATTTAACCCGGATCACAGTCTTCACTCTCCCACTCATTCCAGCAACCTCCACTTCTCCCTGGATCAAGTCAGAATACAGAACAATTTTATGTAGAGGAACAGACATCACATTCAGACCAATACAACACATTGTTTCCAGTGTAAGAGTCATTTGAAAAAGGTAAAACGGACTCTAAAACAAAAGTTTCTGACGATCCAGTGTCACGGAGAATTTTACGGGTACATCTTCCATAGAATTAAGCAAGCTCACAGAACCATCTGTAACAAACGGAGAAAAAGCGTTGAAACACAGCAACTGTTCTGCATATTTACTTCGAAGCAGTCACAGCCAGAGCAACAGATTTCACAGAAGGCTTAGATTTCGTTTTAGCAATATCTTTTCCTTTCAACGAAGGACATTCATTCTTCCATTGACCAAACGCATGACAATAATTACACATGTTGGCTCTCTCTTTTCTCCAACAGGAGACAAAACGCCGTCTGTCAGGTGCAGCACGCGAAATAATTAAATGATCTGTTGGGCCCATACCATGCTTCTTTCTGAAAATTCTCGCCAGCATTTTTAAAGCCAGAAGAAGTTTTATGAATCAGAAAAAGTCATCAGCCATAACGGCCGCTTTGTATGCAGTGTTGGGTTTACGCCACTTATATATGTTGCTACACGTGTTGAAACACAGTTTTAAACTGCTCAAGCAACATCAACTCTTTCAAATCATCTAACGTTTTCACATCAGAAGCTGTACACCAACGATTGAAATAAACCCGAAATATCATGTACAAACTCAACATGCGTTTGAGACTTCGGTTTTCTTCCAGGACCTAAATTTTTGTCTATAGGCCTCTGGGACTAATTCGTATGCCTTCAACACTGCACTCTTAACAGTCAAATAATCCTTAGCATCTTCCACACTAAGGGACGAATATGCTTCTTGAGCTTTGCCTGTAAAACAGACTGTAACATAAGCGTACATACTCGTCATCTGGCCAATTCGAGCATCTGCCAGCGCTCAAACAACAAAAGAAGCTTCCATCAACGTCTTTTCGTCAAATCTAGGCATCAATCTCATATTAGTCACTACATCAGTTTTACACGAAGCCAAGTCACGTTTCTACACTTCCCGTTAAAGAAAGTTTACCATCTTTTATTAGATCTAAACGATAACGTTCAAGATCAAGTTGTTGTTGTTGTAACTGAACTTTAGACATCTCAACACGATTTTGCGCCAACATTTTCTCCTTCATCTCATTTTGAATTAACAACAATTGTTTTGTTCACAACGGCTCAAACGTTAGATGAGACATTGTAAACGCCGCTGATTAACAAAATCTGGCCTTTTCTGAGATTGAGATTCCAAAATCCCACGTTCAATTAATTCAGTTTTTACCAGGGACTTAACATTGTCTTTTAAACGTTTATCTTGACTTACTACTCAAATTGATTTCATAATGACCTGCAAAGTTCTACCAATTGATCCTTAGTTAAATCATTTAACAAATCCTCAGACGGAGCACTAATAAATTCTTCAACTTTTGAAGACATTATAAAAGACAAACAAGATTAGGCTTAATTTACAAAAATATTTGAGGGGTAGAAATTGGACAAAGAATTCCCTCTATAATACCAATACAGAGCTATATAAGCTGAAAATCAGTGGCGAGATAAATTTTTTAGGAGAAATGGACCTGGAAATAGCAATATGCTAAAGCCATAAGTCTTGTTAGTTAATATTTTAAATTTGAAGCTGATACAAGCAAAATGACTTTCACAAGCATTTATCTTGGTGCATGTCAAGGTGTCTTTCCAAAAAGGCCACTTGAAGACCCCAAAGGGACACTTGGTTACCACTTTACCACCCTAAGGTCTAACAAGCTTGTTTGATAATTTTTAGTGTATCTAAAATGTATTTATGTGCCTTTACAAAAGGACTATTTGAAACCCCCAAAGGACCACAAAGTGAAACTGCAACAAAGAAATGCAACAAAGTCTTTGTTCACTTCCATACATGTAGTGGTTTAGAATAAGACATACAACATTATTTAGCAAATAAACTGTTTTTATTTTATATATTTTTATGATGTTACAATTTAGCTATAATTACATAACAATAGTGACAGAGGTATGAGTCATCAACAAACAGTGATAAAATTAGTTTGTGCGTTGTTTCACAGAGTCTGGAAATGCTGTGCTGTGTTTAGATGTTTAGGGTTAATTATCAGGATTGAAATTATATCTCTTCTCTTCTTTTTCTTCATCTGGCATTCCTGATGGCAGATGCAGAAGATGCAGACAGGGCACTTTAGCTGTTGCCTGTTTCACAATCATCATCCGAACTGCAATTACTATTGAAGAACACAAAGAGGATTAGAGATATACTTAGGAAAGTGTCAGACAATCTCATGCATCCTTTCCATAAGCACACATTTACACCACCAGCGTATAACTGAAACAGCAATCTACCCCAATAGCACACTCTTTTGTTGCTCCAGACACACATTCACACCACTAGCTTATGGCTCAGACAGCAATCAGCTCAGCAATCAGAAATCTGCTCTGTGTTCTTCTATCAAAAGACATGCAAATCAGGTCTCTTATCAAAATATTAATGATTGCTATAATATTTAGAAACTTTCGATCTAAAGCAGGATGGACACCTTCTGATCCATGTCAAGACGTATACCTCCTTTAGAATCAACGTGGCACACTGTACTTTCTCTCTTTTCCTCACTGTTTCGCGTACGTTCGTGAAAGCAGCAGCAGTAGAAAAACTTTTTGTCCCATTCACGGATCTATTGCAAACATGCTAGCAAGGTGAGTAATGGTGCACACAGTGAATCCGGAGGCATCATGTCAAGTGTGCGTGCGAAAACTGTCCAGGAACAAATGTTTAAGTAATCAAAATAATGCTATAACATAATCGTGATTATGTAGATCCACACATGGGTGTTTTGGTAAGTTTTAGTCATAACAAACTATTTTTAAACTCTTAGTTAATTTTTTTATTGAACATATTTCTGTAAGCATAAACTGACGTCACCAAGAGCGATGTCCTCTTTCACTAAGTTATAAACTTACAGGGCTAATTTGTATCAGACATGTTATAAACTATGTTTGTTCTATTCCAGACACTCTACTAAATGCATTAATAGGTTTTACTTTATTGAAGAATGCAAAACACACGTAATTTGTCTAAATAACAGGAAGTTCTCATCGTGTTTACCGGGTTTCAGGATGTAAACAATGGTTTTATGGGTTTTTTGTTTATGGGTTTTGTAAGTTTGCATGTGAAGCGAAAATATTTAATATGGATTTTGTATACTGGATTCTTCCTATGGGAAAATGACAAATGTTACTATTATTCGACCTAACATTACTTAAGGACCTGTATTTTATTGTTTACTCCTTATACAGAATAAGAAAATACTCTTGCAAAATTATCTTTTTGTGAAATGCTTATCTAGGAACAAATCTGCAGTATTTTATCATTCAAAGGGTGTATTGGTTGACCTCATTAATTTACAAAATAATAGTGTATACAAGCAATAAATGTGAACAACAACAATCGTGAGGCCACCAGCAATCTTTGCCAGAAAACTGGCTAAAGAAATTAAAATATGGAAGAAAGAACGAAATTTTCAAACAACAGTTGAACCAAAGGATGGTGTTTCTAACATTTCTACTGTGTCTAAAATGTCAGCATCATCTAAGGCTTCTTCTGCAGCTAAATTTGCTGCCGCTGAGAAGGCTGCTTTGGAGGCACGTTCAAAAACTCTGCCATATAAGCTTTACAGATAAAGAAGTCATTATAAAGTTAAAAATTTAAATGGAAGAACTTCAAACACAAATAGTTGCAGCAGGCGCTGAAAACTGATGCTGAATTACAAGGTAATGTTATGAGTGACTCTTTTGAAACAAATAAGGAAGATAATGTTGAACCTACTTTTATTGATACTTTTACCCTAGAGTTTGCTCCTGTGACCACAGTACCTAAAACTCCACTTCAAAGAGTGGTTAGCCACATGCAAAGTAACACTCAACCAACCTCAAGTTCATCAAGTACACAGTCGAAGACCAATAATGGCTCACATAAGGATTTAAGCTTGATGGTTCAAAAGCAAAAGGAAATGACTGATCTTATGTTTAAGCAGCAAAATCTTTCTCTGTTGTCAAAGAGAAAAGTACCAGTTTTTGATGGAGATCCACTGTTTTACCAGTCTCTCATTCATGCTTTTAAATGTCTAAATGAGGATAAGACTAGCAGTAGTCAGGATTGGCTCTACTTTCTTGAACAGTTCACTACCGATCAGGCGAGATATCTTATTCGTCGCTGTCTTCACATGGAACCTTGTAGAGTATATACTGAAACTCAGCAGTTTTTAAAAACATTTTTGTAATGAAATGAAGATTGCAAATGCCTATGTAGAAAAGGCTCTGAATTGGATAGCTATTAAAGTTGATTATGGAAAATCGCTTCATGCCTATGCTCTGTACCTTAGAGAGGGTTGTAGTGTTATGCAAGATTTAGAATATATGGATAAATTGAACATTGCATCAAATCTGAAACTGATTGTTTCCAAACTCCCATATAAGCTTTGTGAAAGGTGGTGAACAGTAACTTATGAGTCATTCTAAAGAATGAATACTTAGTCTGAGATCTTACTTCATCCAGTCTTCGGAGATTTCAGAGATACTACTCCTGTTAAAGGTACAGTCTTGAACGACCTTGAGAACATCAAAACCACCTTGAGAACATCAAAAAAGGGCAACAGGTTGTAGAAGAGTTTTGACATGCCCTGACATGTGTTTTTTCAATATTGATACGTTTCACACCTGGTAAGCAAAGTATCAACCCCTAATGGACCTATCAAAGTGAAATGTTGTGAGGAGAGAGAAAATGTAAGGAGATTTAAAGATTAAATGTTTTATTTGTAGTTTATTTACAAAATAGTGCACATTCATCTAAATATAAATAATGAGAGTCAGAGGCACATTTTTGAGCACACAGTTACATGTTTGTGCCATTTTTGAACACAGTTCCTCTGCAACTGAACGTGAACATGCTTTGTAAAGCTCGCCGATCCAGTGATGCAGATCCACATACCTTAAAGATAATTGTAAAGAATTGTTAAGCATATAATGTGTACCAGTAGACTACATGCATAATTTATGTGCAAATGTAGATACAAAAAATACTGTCTGTAATTATTACCCACCACTAATACTAACAATGACTAACATTGAAAACAATTTTAGGCTTTACAGGCACATATACATATTGTGTTATTACAAACAAACCCAAGCAATAAAATATTTCCCAAAATATTGGGAAATATAGTCCCAATGGGGAAATATGTACATATTTTTATATAAAACAACATGTCAACTAAAACGAATCATGGTTTATCTAAAGTAACCATATTTTTGTTGTGTTTATACAAATGCTAATCATTCCTGCAAAATCTATGGTTACATAGTAAAGCTTGATAAAAATTTAAGAAAGAATACTTACTGGTGAGGTATAATAAGCTTCGCTGGGTGCAGATACTCTCACAATAAAGCAGTTAATCTCTGTATTCGCGATCTTTTTTATGGTCTTTTAATGTTAAAGTGGACTTTAACATCACTTTACAAGCAGATCTGAAGCACATCTTCACGTGTGCAGCGCATTATCTCCCAAACCCGCTGTAGTGATCTTCACACGAGGCACCAATTAATAGTACGCCTCACACAGGACACTAGAGGTGTTAGTGAGACTTGACCCCACGTCACTTCAAGTGTGTGTGTGTGTCAGATGACCTCTCCCTCCTTTTAACTCGGGGCACCAGCTGAGGAATTCCACCTCAACATTTGTTGGAATAAATCCAACATAAATCATAAATAATATGATAAGAAAAATTATGTAAAGTGGAGGGAGTAAATCACCTGGGGTATCTGAAGGATTTCGTGAGATTCGTGCTAACTTGTAGAGCCTTTTACTGTATTATCAACACAAGGAAGACACAATTGTAATAAAAGAGGATTTATTTACAAAAGACATACAAGAATAACTAACACACTACTAAATGATACTAAAGGGCTAAAGGATATTAAGGTTGTGTGTAAAGAATGAAAAGAATGCAGGTAACTAAGGTATAAACTGAAATGAACTGAAAGAGTACACTAATGCCAAGGTCTCTAGAAAAAGGCTTGGTAAGTGATATTTATGTTCACGTGAGCAGTCCGAGGGTGGCGACGTCTTCCACTGGTGAGGCTGGGCCTTGTTGCAGTGGCTGAAGGAGTCTGAACTGCTCAACAGCCTTGAACACTGGCTGTGGGATGCTAATCTCCTGGAGCACCAAAAGGGTCCTGGCGATCTGGAACACGCAGATGAGGCCCTGAAGCTGGTGCTGAAGGTCCTTGATGATCTGGAACACGCAGATGAAGGTACCTGGAATTAAGGTTGCCCTCCTGGGCTTAACCTTGTTGCAGACGTTTGTGATTGCCTTTCTGGACAGCAGACTCTGAACGTGGTTTCTCTATTTCAGTCCTTGCGGGGAGACTCAGAACTGGTGTTGCTGTTATGCTTCCTAGCACAACAGCCAGAAAACTCAGAACGGGTGATCTGTTATGCTTCCTTCCTGGAAACTCAGAACGGGTGATCTGTTATGCTTCCTAGCACACAGGCTGGAAACTCAGAACCAAGAATTTGTGTTGAAAGGGTACTTTTATCCCCTTTCAGATAAGGAGGAGATTGCATTTTGGCGCTTGTCCGTTGCAGGGCTGTGATTGGCTGTTGATGTCAGAGAGGGCTCACTCATCCTTTCGCTTGTGAAGTAAATGTATTTGCATAGAGTAAAGCACAGCATTAAAACTGTGTCTTCACTGTTTTACCTATGGAATTATCACTTCCCAAACCACTTTCAAAATACCTTTGGCTTTGTCCTGAATACAAAGAGTATAAACATGACAAAAATATATTAAACTATCATGCATGAATTCATTCATATGTGAATAGCATTTGTAAAACTTCCGTATTTAACACAAATGACTATTACAAAGTATGTTCTCAGAGAGTACAGAATGAATATGTGATATGTCCAATATGTTTGTGTCCATTTTTATAAATTAAGGAATGTAGAGATGTGTTCTTTGTTTTAGCCAAAGCTGCCGCATGGCCGGTTAATTACCCGCCACATGTGGAGGTCCTGAGGAGTTTTATGGCCAGGCTGGCCTGGATCTTTGGGTGAGGGTTTTAGTTTGATGATAAGGCTGCCCTATAGAGGGTGTCTGGCAGTTTCTCTGGTAGCCTTATCTGATGACACTGGTCCTTACTTTACATTAAAGAGGGACCCTGCTTGTAAAGTTGGGACCTGAAATGCCTTCTGGAGTGCTGTTCACTACACCGCTGTAAAATCAATAAATCTGACCATGAATCTGGATAATTTGTTTGAAATTGGGACTATTGTTTGTGGGCGTCGCCATCTCTCTGTGTGCCTGGTGTAATTACCGTATTAACAATTCTTTTTGCTGCTGTCTGAAAAATATACGAGTGGTTTTGCCGGTGGCCCTCTCCATTCTTGTTCATCTATGAATGAAACTGGGTTAATGTCAGTTACAGCCAGTCGCATCTCTATGAAGAATCTCAAGGACCTGCTTATCAGGCAATACAATCATGACTTTCCTAAAAAGGATTATGAAGAGAAAAAATAAATGCCAGGTGAAGACAAACTATTTATGAGCATAACAATTCAATTCAATTTTATTTGTATAGAGCTTTTCACAAAGGACATTGTATCAAAGCAGCTTTACATGTAATAACAGATAGCAGTCAGTGGTCAGGGATTCAAAAAAACTCTTTAAGAGAGAAAAAAACCCTGACATGACGTGTTATAGTTGCAATCCGTAGCATGTGCAATCCGAATAAAGGACACAATTTGCCATTGATCGCATCTATAACTCGCTATGCAGTTTACAGGATACAGAGACATACATTGTAGGATACAGAAAATTACCTTAGAGAGTGAATAAAATGTTATATGTGAAGTGTAATGTAGTAGATTTGATTGTAATTTAACAGGTGCAGGAGGTTGTCCTGAGTGGTCGTCATTTAGTTTCGGAGAGATAGAGAAGGAGAGAGGAGGAGAGAGAGAGAGGGGGACAGAACAGAGTAGCATTAGCGTAGCAGCCGTTCCTATGTAGATGTAGGCAGTTATATGTGATAACACATGCAGTATGTAGTATGTGTGTGTGCCCGGTTCCAGTTGAGTTAACTATTGCGGCCTTAGAGAGTTGGATCTGGGATTATGTGAATGCGAGGCTAAAGAGATAAGTCTTTAATTTACTTTTAAACAGTTCGAGTGTGTCTGAGTCCCGGACTTTACTGGGAAGGTCATTCCATAGTTTTGGTGCTAAGTAGGAGAAGGATCTTCCACCTTTAGATTTTTTTGATATTCTTGGAACTATTAACAGCCTGCCATTTTGTGAACGCAATGTCCGTGATGGATTGTATGCTGGTAGTAGTTCATGGAGGACAACAGTGCTAAGCCATTTAGGGCTTTGTATGTAATTAACAGAATTTTGAAATGTATGCGATACTTTACAGGTAGCCAGTGCAGTGTTGCTGTAAAGTATCGCATACATTTCAAAAATTCTGTTAATTACATACAAAGCCCTAAATGGCTTAGCACCGTTATATCTTCAGTAGAACTCAAAATAGGCACTACCACTTATCGCTTCCTTTTCGTGACAAAGATGCAACCTTGCCGAACAATTATGAAATGACATTAAATCTTGCTAAGAGGTTTAAGAAGCATTCTGCTTATGCAAATGAGTACAGAGCATTCATGGAGGATGTGCTGAGAAAGGGCTATGCTGAAAAGGTGCCGCAAGAGCAACTGCAAAGGAGTGATGGTCGTGTATGGTATATACCACATCATGGCGTGTACCACAAGCAGAAAGCCAAACTTCGAGTTGTTTTTGATTGTTCATGTTCATACAAAGGCGAATCTCTCAACTCCAAGCTTCTTCAAGGTCCTGACTTGACTAACCCACTTCTTGGTGTCCTACTTAGATTCAGGCACAACAAAATTGCAATAATAGCAGATATTGTAGCGATGTACTATTAAGTACAAGTTCAAAATCATCATTGTGACTTCCTTTGATTCCTGTGATGGCCACAAGCATCGCCAAATTTGCTTTGAGGCAAACAGGAACTGATAACGCTGAATGGTACAGCTCACAGGTCATCGACACAATCAAGCATAGTTTTTATGTTGAGGATTGTCTCAAATCTGTGGCCTCTGTGAAAAAAGCTGTCAAGCTCAATAAGATCTCAAGAAAAGCATGCACCCTAGGAGGCTTTACTTTGAATAAATGGGTAAGAAACAGTCCTATGAAGTCCTTGAGACCATTACACAGAATTACAGAGCCACTCTTTTAAAACAGCTTGACCTAGACAGTGAGAAACCTAAAATGATGAACTTTGGCAAATATGGCTTGCAGAGTTAGACCAGTTAGGCAGATGGATAGATGTATAAAGCCTGAATATTTTAGTGTTATAAAGACTGCTAAACTGCATCACTTGTGCGATGCAAGCGAACTAGGATATGAGATGGTAAGCTATCTCAAACTTACACAAAGCAGCAAGAATGCTTACCTATGTACTGGGAATGACAGAGTTGTTCCCCTGAAATGGATGACTTTTTGCAGCTACAACACTGGCTGTGAAAGTGGACAGAATGTTGCAAAAGTAACTTCATTTGTATCTGAAAGATTCCAGATTTTGGACAGACAGTACAGTAGTACTAAAGTACATCCATAACCAAATGAAACGATTTCATACTTGCGGTGCCAACAGAATTGCAGTGATACTTAACCTCTCTCAGGTACATCAGTAAAGGTATGTATGTTCTAAATGTGGCCGTGTAAACGTGCACCCAATAAAGATGATCAAACACAGTACCGCATCTAACAGGGATTCTTTATTTCCGACTGTGCCAAAGGAACGACACAGCATTAAAGCCTGTGATGCTCTTGTTTGTGGCAAAGGTAGAAAGAAGATTACAATAGTAAAAAGGAAGAGAAAAAGAAAACAATATCTGTTCCAAAGTTAAACAAGGGACAAACAAGAGATAAACTGTAAAACAACACCTAATTTTTCTATCAGGTTATATTAACTTATCGGAATCAATACAAAAGGATTCACTTCAATCTTTCTTTACATTTCCCCAAAAGAGATTTATATAAAGACTCCCAAAAAGGAACAAAAATACATTAAACATGTTAATGTGATCAACCTGTACCCCCAAAATAAACAACGGTAGTGGCTTAGTCTTCCATATGAAGAATGAAACACAGAAACATTAGATTCACATGCACATAAGCCACACACATTTACAGAGCATACTTAAACACATATCAACATTAACATCAACAATACTACTGCCATGCTTTAACATGAAAGGCAGAATATTGATAAACATCAATAGTTATCAAAGGGCTCTGATATACTTTTACACTCAAAACATGATATAATTAAACAAACACATTTGTAATAAAAGAACAAAATAAATGGCACTTACTCTAATAACTCTAATTACTCTAACTCCTCTAATATAATTTACCGAAAGGAAACATAAATATTATTTACTTTGCCCTTGAACTCAAAACATGAATTACAAAAGGTTACACAGCTCTTAATTATTTAGATGAACTGATACTCACGCTGAATCACAATCTCGCCACAGAAACACACAATCCGTCCGATAATCGAACCGATAATTGTCCGATAATGCTATGTCTCCCTGGATCCACGGTGGAGGAGTCAACCACAGCGTTCTCCGTCTGCTGAACCGAGGGCATTCTTTGCCTTGTGAGTCTCCACCGATCAGAATGGGATTAATTAATGTTTGTTCTTTGGTCAACAAAACTTTTATTTTGCATGACGTTTTTACCTCAAAGGATCTGGATTTTATATTTCTGACGGAATCTTGGGTTAAAGAGGGAGACTCGAGTCCCTTTTCTGAACTTGTGCCTCAGGATTGTACCTTTTATAATTGCCTGAGGAAAACTGGTCGTGGAGGAGGACTTGCAGCTGTGTTCAAACGAAAGTTTATTACACGCACCATTCCGACCGAGGTCTTCTCGAGCTTTGAGGTACAGCTTTTTCAAATAGATTTGGTACGTCCAGTTCTCTGTGTTAATATCTATCGCCCCCCGCGTATTAACAGTGTCTTTCTGAATGAATTTTCTGATCTACTAGGAGGACTGATTACAAGGTTTGATTGTATTCTGGTGTTGGGTGATTTCATTCATTTATGTTGCCCCACCAAACCCATGGTAACTGAATTTAAAAATCTTATCGATTCATTTGATTTTGTGCAGTGGGTGCAAGGTCCTACCCATGCTCATGGGCACACGTTGGACTTGGTTCTTTCTCATGGGTTTCATATTTCAGACATTGATATTAGTGAAACTTGTTTTTCTGATCACAGACTGGTACTATTTTCCTCTCACTTTCCCAATTCTGTAGTTGCTACACCATCAGTGACTCGTTTGAATCGTTATTTCTCCACTCAATCATGTGAGAGATTTGCTGCCTCTTATGTTTTAACCGATCCACCCCTGCCTGAACTGTCCTCTCCTATGCAGGATGTGAACAGCCTGCTCTAATCAAAAATGTTTGTCTACCTTGAATATTATTGCTCTGTTAAAACACAAACGTATTGTTACTAAACCTCAGACATGGCTTAATGACTCAACTCGATTGCTCAGAAAGGCTTGCAGAAGAGCAGAACGAAAATGGTGCAAGGATAAGCTACAGGTCTCATATGATATGTGGAGAGATTCCTTATGTGTGTATCAGAGAGCTGTAAAGACAGCTAAGTCCAAATATCTCTCTGAGTTTATTGGTGACAACTTACACAGACCTAAGACTCTTTTCTCTGTTATTGATTCTGTGCTTAGTCCCTCTGTCAACATTTTCCCTGATGCTTCTGTATCACTGTGTGAACAATTTTGTACATTCTTTAATGAGAAAACCATTCAATTAAGATCTAACTTGCTTGTGGGGAATTCGGTTCATTTTGGGAGATCAAGCGGTCCGATACTGTGGAGTGATTTTCAGCCTGTTTCATTTGAATTCTGTAAAGGCATTGTTGAACATCTGAGATCAACTTCATCTTCTCAAGATATCATTCCATCTAGATTTCTAAAGCAGATTTTCAGTACTGTTGGACATGATCTTTTATCTATTTTTAACTCTAGTCTAATGACTGGGGTTGTTCCTGACTGCCTAAAAACAGCCACAGTAACTCCATTATTAATCTTGACTCTTCGAACTTTACTAATTTTAGGCCTATATCAAAACTGCCATTTCTTTCGAAGACTCTTGAGAAAATTGTGTTGACTCAGCTTCAGTCCCATTTGTTGTTGAATAATATTTTTGAAAAATTCCAGTCGGGTTTTAAGGCACAACACAGCACAGAAACTGCACTTTTAAAAGTCGTAAATTATATTTTATTAGAAACCGATAAAGGTAATGCTGTGGCTTTGGTGCTTTTGGACTTAAGCTCTGCATTTGATATGGTCGACCACAATATTTTGATTTCCAGGTTGGAGAGTTGTGTTGGGTTGCAGGGCAATGTGTTGAAATGGTTCCAATCTTTTTTAACTAACAAAAGTTTTCATGTTTCTATTGACAATTACAGCTCGTCCCCACGCCCATTTACTTGTGGGGTACCACAGGGCTCAATTCTTGCCCCAGTTTTATTTTCTATTTTTATATGTTACCGATGGGTGCTATTTTTGAAAAATATGGGGTGTCTTTCCACTTGTATGCAGACGATACCCAGCTTTACTTTCCTTTGCAGCATAAAAGCAAAGAATTTTTAGGACCGTTGTTGGATTGCCTAAACGAATTACAAATATGGTTGAAACAGAATCTTTTACTGTTAAACGAGAACAAATCAGAAATAATTTTGTTTGGTGTAAGGTCATAAGAAAAGTAAATCTTTACTCTCAGTAAAACAGCTTGAACAGATTATTCACCTGTTTGTTTTATCTCGTTTAGACTACTGTAACTCTAACTTATACTATGGTTTAAGTCAATCCTCAATAATGCGTTTACAGATGGTCTAAAATGCTACTGCAAGATTGCTGACTGGCAGATGCAGGTTCGATCACATCTCACCCATTCTTATTTCGTTAAACTGGTTACCAGTCAAATCTAGAATTGTTTTCAAAATCTTAACATTTGTTTTTAAATCTCTTCATGACCAAGCACCATCTTATCTTTCTGAGGCTATCTTTATTCATAAACCAAACAGGTCCCTAAGATGCAGTAATCTTGGTCTCCTTTCAGTTCCTAGATCGAGGTTCAATTGTAGAGGTGATCGAGCCTTCGCTGTTGCCGGTCCGAGTTTATGGAACAAACTACCAGCTTCTATTAGAGTTGCGCCCTCATTGCCAATATTTAAACACCTGCTTAAAAACATCTTTTGTCAATAGCTTTTATTTAGCCTTGTCAACTGTATTGTTGTTTTGTGATTTTGTTGCTTTGTGGATTATGTTTTAACTCTAGTTGTATTGTACAGCACTTTGGATCAACTGGTAGTTGTGTGAAAGTGCTTAATAAATAAAGAAAAGAAATAAAGAAAAGATTAAGCGATCTTTCCATTATTCACTCATTCCTTTCTGAGGCGCACACCAGCTCACGCGCTCCGGTGAAAAAAACAACACGAACAACCAAGAATACTCTCTTATTTTCTTTTCATCTGCTACCAGACTCTCATGCACAGGGGTGCCATCTATAGGCGGGTAGGTAAAATCATCAGCCATTTTTGCTCTGGTCACACTCTCCCCTGCCATAAGTCAATGTCCACGTAGACTTCCCTCCTAACTGTCCCCAACCCCTTTCAGTTTTTCAGATGTATACATTACCATGCCTTCCAAAAGTTGAGACAGCACATCTGGGCTGAAGGAGACAGCGTTACATACTGACTTGGGCAAATTATGTGTATTACCGTGTTTACCCGCCATCTGCCTTTGGGACCTGCGTGGCACGGCCATAGGTGTTCTTGGCTCAACTGGTACAGCCAAACTACTTCTCTGAGCTGAAACTGGATGCTTCACAGCAGTATCCAGAACCAAGTCCAAAAATACAACTTCCACACTATCATTCCCTTCATCTACACTACTCTCCAATGTGGTAAGTGTCTCACTAACACGCTCACCTACTTCAAATTCAGGCTCTGCTGAAACCTCTACCTGTGGATTGGATGATTCCACACATCCTTCAACCAATGGCACTGATTGTCCCTCTTCAGCGCACAATGTCTCCTCCACAACCACACACTCAACATCCGAAGACATTGACGGCATCTCATCCAGTGGACCAACAACTTCCTTCACGGGACGTACCTTACTACGCGGAGCTGGCACTGGAGAGGATACTGGACAGGGACGAATATCTGACCGGTGTATTCTTTTCTGTACACCTCCTCCAAATGGTTCCACCTGTAGAGACTTGGCCGGGCCAAATGTTAGGTTTCTTTAAGGGATCATAAAGTTAGACAACAAACAACAAATTCCTAGGGGGGAGTCCACAACAGAACCCTTTTTGGCTCCAGAAAGTCTGGGTTAAGTGATAACCTGCCGGTTGTTACTTAACTCAGTAGGACAATTATGGCACCTCTCTGGCATTCCCCAGAGAGGGTGACCCCCAGCTCAACTCCCTGAGATTTCCCAGATTTGCAGAGAGGATTAGAGAGACACATTCCAAACACCTCAAAGAGACTCTCTAGGATGAGCAGGACTAAACTGCCCAATTTGTATCTATATATATATATCTATGTGTGTATTTCTCCATAGTCACTTGATACCCTGCCATAGTTATTGCATGCATTTCATTGTCATTGAAGTTTAACTGGTATTTCATGACAGATATATACGAATGAATGAATAACCATGTGCCTTACTTCACCTCTCTCTCGTGTGTGGTATCAAAATGATCCACAAATTATTTCCTAAATAATGATGCACAGTACATAGTCATGGCATGCATCATACTCACTTTACAATAAGTTTATGTGTTCGGTGCAAACAGGACATACTGCCATACCAGTGTAAATCAAAGTCACAGAGAGATACAAAGAAACTTTCTCCCGCGCACCAACGGCCCTTTTTCATTGGCCCGGAAACCTAACAGGGGCGTGGCAGCTGTGTCTTTAAACTTTGTGGGACCTGCCCTTTCTTCGGGACAGCCTTTCCAGCAATCTTACTTCGGCAGACTTCGACACTTCTCTCGAAACTTCGCTCTCAGAACGGACTCCGCGAATCCACCGGGACACTCTCTCTCTTTCTCTCCACGCACCAGGATTCTTGCCGACGCAACTAACTGTTCAATGCAAGTATCACAATTCAACAGCGCTTAAGCAGGTTGCGCTTAAGGTGAACTTTTGTAGAGAAAACCCGGTGGTTTGTCTTCTGCTGATTTAATGTGCCACTCTTTACTCTGATTTTTCTATGCTTTATCTTGTATGCGTGTGAATGTGTATGTGTTTTATGTTAGTTAATCGATATCGTATTTTAGTAGCTTAGTCAATAAAAATTCATTTGTATTCACTCATGATTGTCTCTGCTTAATGCTCATAACACATCCCTTAAATATCCCTGTGCGATACTGTTACCGGCTCTGTAGTATTGCTGTATTGGGCACGGACTGTTGTTAATCAAGGCCAGAAGAATAATGCGTTTATTTGTAAAATACATAGAGTTAATAATCTTTATCTGTAGGTATTTTCATTGAGCCACAAATAATTATACCCTGAAACTGAACCGTGTTTTAAATAACACCGTCCTAGTTTCACTACATAACTAGTGGAGATGTTGGGGAGTGTTTAAGTAATACCATTCCCCACAGAATCACTACACACCACATATGTAGTTCCTTGAGCGTCTTTAACTACATAAACCTCAGGTGCCCATGCATCCTGTATCTTATTTCTCCCTGCAGGATGGTGCCTTAAATACACCTGCTGCCCAATGGTGACCTCAGGACAATAAACCTCCTTCTCATGCCTAGCAACCCGCTCCGCTGCCTTCCTCTCAGAATACTCCCGTGCTCTAGCATGGGCGTCTTGGAGTCGCTCCTTGTGAGCAGACAACCAGTGGGACTCCGGGCCTCCCTCAGGCTCCCGCCCCAACAAAGCATCAACCGGCAAATACGGTTGCATACCAAAAAGCATATAATATGGGGAGTATCCCGTCAATGAATGGGGAGTCACATTGTAGGCGTACACCAATTCCGGCAGATGCTCAGGCCACCTACGCTTTTTGTTGGGAGGCAACAAGCGCAGCAGGTCATGTAGCATTTGATTAAATCGCTCACACTGGGGGTTCCCTTGTGGGTGATACGGAGTGGTCCTCGACTTCCGCACCCCATACAACCTGCAAAGTCCACCTATGACCGTGCTCTCAAAGTTCCTGGTCAGAGTGCAGTCTCTGAGGTCTACAGTTTTGTGCATACCTGCCCAATAACACCTTTGTCTGAGCAAGCCCAACGTCCTCTCAACTCCTTGGTGCCCCATCTGGTCTTGAACACTACGCAACACTGGCTCCACCAAACACGCAGGAAGTATTAGCTGGTGGCACTCACCCAGAGACACATCGTCAGCTACCCGATACAATAAGCCTCCAACTTCCTTAATCTTGCTCCAATGCTTGAGCAATGACCTCACTTGCCTAGGCAAACCCCGCCTCGCCTCCAATGCTTGAGCAATGACCTCATTTGCCTAGGCAAACCCCGCCCCGCCTGCCAAAACTGTTTCAGAACACTCAGGGAACAGTCTTCTTCCTGGAAGCGACAAAGCTCTTCCCTAGTATAGCCTGGAAACGTAGGAGAGTTTGCAAGAGCAGACTCAGAGCTTACTCCCCCGTCTGCCAGATCCATCCGAGCCGACTCAGAGTCTGCAAGATCTAGTTCTATGGCTGTTCCTACCTGCAATTCATTGCAGATGGCCACACAACCATCAAACTCTGCATCGTCCGTCGCTACTTCTATTTCTTCCAGTCCAGGCCTATGGGAGAGAGCATCAGCCACTGTGTTACAACGCCCAGGATGGTATCGGACCTCGAAATTAAACACAGCCAGCTGCGCCACCCACCGTTGCTCCACCGCTCCCAACTTAGTATTCAGGTGACAGAGTGGGTTATTGTCCGTGAGGACAGTGAACCGAGACCCCAGCAGATAACCCCTGAACATTTCTACCACAGCCCACTTTAACGCCAAAAGTTCCAGTTTCATACTGCTATAGTTTTGGTCGTTGCGTTCGGCACCCCTCAACCTAGCGTAGGCTATGACCTTCCTCTTCCCATCCTGGTACTTTTACAAGATAGCACCCAGCCACAGACTGCTGCCATCTGTTTCTAACACAAAGGGAAGAGTGAAGTCGGCATATCCCAGCATAGGTGTGGTGGTCAACTCTTCCTTGAGATGTTTGAATGCTTCCACTTTGGTCCACTTTGACCTGCAATCCGGCCTCTCTCAAACGATGGAACACCATCTCAAGCCTGTTCAGGTGACTTTCAAAAACGTATTTGAATAGATCAACAGGTCATCCAAGTAAACAAGGACCATCTGAAACACCAGATCACCCATTACAGCTTGCATGAGTCTGTGGAACGTCGCCGGCACGTTACAAAGGCCGAACGGCATCCGTACATACTCATACAGCCCGAAGGGCATGACGAAAGCAGTCTTATGTCTGTCTCTTTCGTGGACAGCTACCTGGTGATAACCACTCGCAAGGTCTATGGTTGAAAACACCTGGGCCCTACACAGCGCGTCTAGGCTCTCATCTATCCGCGGGAGGGGAAATGCATCACACTGAGTCTTTGTGTTCAGCTTCCGGTAGTCCACACACAACTGCAAACTCCCGTCAGACTTCTGGACCAACACTACCGGGGACGCATATGAACTTGAACTTGCCTTAATGACACCCTTCCTAAGCAGCCCGGAAATGTGCTTCCTCACCTCCTCAAACTGATTTGGAGGTATTCGTCTATACGCTTGGGTGACCGGAATGTCATCAGTTACAGGGATTTCATGCTTCACCAGGTCAGTGTAGTCAAGATCCTCGTCACACACAGCAAACACATCAGGGTACCGCCTCAACAAAGCTCGTAACTCTGCTTGTTGCGCCGGAGTTCCCCCCATCTGTACCCCATCTGAGGGACACTGCAAGTCGCCTTGGGTCTCTGTCATTGACCTTACTCTGACAGTGACTTCTTCATGATCCCCAGCAATCCACCGAAACGCTACATCATATGAACCACCTTCAACCTGGCGACCCTGGGACAGTACCCCGAGCCTTGCTTTAGGTGGCAGCCATATATCTTTAGGCGCTAGATTCAGTACCTTCACTGGAAACACTCGTTTACCAGATGATACTACCGTGGGCACTAGGACTAATCCCCCTGGCAGCGGTGTCGACCCTGGCTCAAGTATCCCCACACCTTTAGTCTCCGGTACCTTCTTATGTATTCTAACCTGAATCGTGGCGACAGAGGCTGCAGGTACGTGCGTTTTGAATTTTCCAGCTACTCGAACTGTAGAGGTTGGCTCAACCAGCGCCCCCTCATGCACCTTACTAAAAGCGACTCGCCAATCTGAGTCTAATGTCCCTGCCAGAGCATTGTCAAACTCAGCCAGAATCAGCGGCTTACAACGCCGGGCAATGTTCATGCCAATAATGCCTGGCAGTGAATGATCGGCCTCCCCATCACTTTGGTCTCTCTGTTGGACTATCAAGAATCCACAATCTGGTATCGTCAGCCCCAATACCTGGATATCCAGTTCCACATAACCCAAATACGGAAGGGGTAACTTGTTAGCAGCTGTAATTTTAAGCCATTTTGTGGTGCTGTGCATATCTCTCTCTTCCCCATGAAGGTGCCCTCTGAACAAGCTTTCCGTCAACGTGCTCACATTGCTGCCGGTGTCTAAAAGGCACTTGACAGGTATCCCCCCTATACTGATTTCTACCACTGGACATTCGCCCACAGCATGTTCCAAGAACCACTCTTTAGTCAGAGGATTGCCGCTTGAGCCATGGGAAGCCCCTCTCATTGCTCGGCTCAATGCAATGGAGGGATCGTGTTTCCCTGCACTGGTGCTTCTACAGGGGTCGCTACCTGGCCTTCCTGATTGCACGGCCCGGTGCACTGGCGGGTTATATGTCCCACACCCTCACACCTTAAACAAATAGGCCGACCATCTCGGGTATACCTCGGTTTAGCTCTTTGGGGCCTTTCAGAGCTCGAATTGGCTCCTTGAGTGATAAGGCTGCGGACCGCATTAGTCAGCTCGCCGATCGCTTTTCCTTGTTGTGCGACTACTTTCACTACCTCTTGCAAGACAGCATTCAGGTCATTTAAAGAAGATGCGGCCACATTTGTAGATGCCGCACACCCCTCAACACTCTGTCCCACCAAAAGACGACTTCTAACGACTGTAGTGCATGACCCAGATCAGACACATTATATTTGGTTATATTTCTTAAACATAACTAAATACCCTCACCTAAAGCTATGTGCTGGGAGTCTGTTGCAACTACCCCCAAACTTAGATGCAGAAACAGACCTCTGGTGACCATAGCAACTGTAGTGATTTTCACACAGGGCACCAATTATGTAGTGATTTTCACACGGGGCACCAATTAATAGTACGCCTCACACAGGACACTAGAGGTGTTAGTGAGACTTGATCCCACGTCACTTCAAGTGTGTGTGTGTGTGTGTCAGATGACCTCTCCCTCCTTTTAACTCGGGGCACCAGCTGAGGAATTCCACCTCAACATTCGTTGGAATAATCCAACATAAACCATAAATAATATGATAAGAAAAATTATGTGAAGTGGAGGGAGTAAAGCACCTGGGGTATCTGAAGGATTTCGTGAGATTCGTGCTAACTTGTAGAGCCTTTTACTGTATTATCAACACAAGAAAGACACGATTTATTTACAAAAGACATACAAGATTAACTAACACACTACTAAATGATACTAAAGAGCTAAAGGATAGTAAGGTTGAGTGTAAAGAATGAAAAGAATGCAGGTAACTAAGGTATAAACTGAAATGAACTGAAAGAGTACACTAATGCCAAGGTCTCTAGAAAGAGGTTTGGTAAGTGATATTTATGTTCACGTGAGCAGTCCGATGGTGGCAACGTCTTCCACTGGTAAGGCTGGGCCTTGTTGCAGTGGAGAAGGAGTCTGAATCCGTTCAACAGCCTTGAACACGAAGCGCTAATCTGGGATGCTAATCTCCTAGACACCGAAAGGGTCCTGGCAGATGAGGCCCTGAAGCTGGTGCGGAAGGTCCTCGATGATCTGGAACACACAGATGAAGATACCTGGAAGTGAAGGTTGCTCTCCTGGGCTTAACCTTGTTGCAGACGTTTGTGATTGCCTTTCTGGACAGCAGGCTCTGAACGTGGTTTCTCTATGTCAGTCCTTGCAGGGAGACTCAGAACTGGGTGATCTGTTATGCTTCCTAGCACGACAGCCGGAAACTCAGAACGGGTGATCTGTTATGCTTCCTAGCACAACAGCCGGAAACTCAGAACGGGTGATCTGTTATGCTTCCTAGCACAACAGCCAGGAAACTCAGAACGGGTGATCTGTTATGCTTCCTAGCACAACAGCCGGAAACTCAAAACGGTTGATCTGTTATGCTTCCTAGAACAACAGCCGGAAACTCAGAATGGGTGATCTGTTATGCTTCCTAGCACAACAGCTGAAAACTCAGAACAAAGAATTTGTGTTGAAAGGGTACTTTCAACACAAGTTGAAAGATTGCATTTGAGGAGATTGCATTTTGGCGCTTGTCCCTTGCAGGGCTGTGATTGGCTGATGATGTCAGCGAGGACTCACTCATCCTTTCCCTCAGTACTGAACGTATTTGCATAGAGTAAAGCACAGCATTAAAACTGTGTCTTAACTGTTCTACCTATGGAATTCTCACTTCCCAAACCACTTTCAAAATACCTTTGGCTTTGTCCTGAATACAAAGAGTATAAACATGACAAAAAGATGTTAAACTATCATGCATGAATTCATTCATATGTGAATAGCATTTGTAAAAACTTCCGTATTTAACACAAATGACTATTACAAAGTATGTGTCCATTTTTATAAATTAAGGAATGTAGGGATGTGTCCTTTGTTTTAGCCAAAGCTGCCGCATGGCCGGTTAATTACGCGCCACATGTGGAGGCCCTGAGGAGTTTTATGGCCAGGCTGGCCTGAATCTTTGGGTGAGGGTTGTAGTTTGATGATAAGGCTGCCCTATAGAGGGTGTCTGGCAGTTTCTGTGGTAGCCTTATCTGATGACACTGGTCCTTAGTTTACATTAAAGAGGGATCCTGCTTGTAAAGTTGGGACCTGAAATGTCTTACGGAGTGCTGTTCACTACACAACCCATACTAAAGCTGCAAGATAAGACTGTTTTACGACCCAAAGGAATGTAGGGAGATTCACTCTCTCTCTTCATTCGCTTTGTGACAAACAAAGAAACTTTTTTTTAAATGGTATAAAGGAGATGTATACATGTTTATTTCTTCTTTTCCCATATAATATGTCATTGTTGTTTGTGTTTTACTTGTAGTTTGATACAAACCAGTTTAAACTAATGTTCTGCAATTACTGATTTAACCATAATCATATGTAGACCATGTTTGGTATCTATGAGTTGCATTTTTGATCCCCTGGACATTAATGTTCATTATAATTTAGTTACTCTTTACATATTAGTTTTATTAAACTCTTTAAAGCTTCTCAGTGAACATCCAATCAGCTTCCTTATGTAAAATACCTTTTTGGAAGACAAAGAGAGATAACTTTCCCTCGGAAAGTACAAGCTCTGATTGGATCACTCATATCTTTGGGGTGTGACATCTTCACGGTTTAAAGACCACTGCACTCCTTTCTTCGCTCTCTCTTCCCTTTCCGGCACTCTTCCCTTCCTGTCCTTTTCTCTGTGTGCTCCAAGTCAACTGGGTCCTTCCAAGTGCCTTTGGGGTTTTAGCCCTTTTAGGATCCTTTGACGATGAGCAAGAGGAAGACTGCACCAGACCCCTAAGTTTGTGCCAGGCTGCGGCCTTGTCTTTCCATCTTTCAAAGACCCTCTGCCTCAGACTGGTTCTCTCTCTCATCGCTACAATTTTCAGCCAAGATCAACCGGAGCCTCAACCAACTGAATCAGGACACTTCCTTTTGATGGGCAAGACATGCAAGTATCATACTTAGTCTTATTAATGGATGCATAGAGCATCATTAATTCTTTTTACAAAGATGCTACACAAATAGGAAACTGATGGTTCATTCAGGCTGTGGATCTGCTGAACGTGTGTTTAGGTTAGGATAGTATTTGTTTAGTCTAGTGAATAAATGCTTGTTTATATCACACATGATGTTGTTTGTAGTTCATGCTCATAATCCGGAGTCCCTAATCATGTCGATTATCACTACATGCTCTTAATCATTTAGTATTTCCTCTAAATCAAGTATTTCATCCGAATACTTGGAATCTATCATAATCAATAAAAAATATTTCTCCGTTGGGGTCATATTTGTTTCCCCTACCGAGGGGATGGTGGAGAATATTTTAACTATTATCTTTGAGCAAAGCTCATTATAATTCCTACTTCTTTTGGTGGAGAATGCAACGGTGTTTAAATAATACTGTTCCCCACAGAATCGCTACACGACGTTAGCCCCGCGGGGTTGTTCTTCTGCGCATCACATTAACGCTTCTTCCCTAACCTCGAATAGTGTTACATGAGGTCGGTCCCGCACTAGTTTGCGCAGTTCTCGCCGAAGTATGGAGTCCCTTACTCCTTCAATAAACTGATCCCTCAGCGCTAACTGCACATCGGGAACCGCACTAGACGACTGCTGGAGTGCAGCATTTAACATTGTCGACAAGGAATGCAAATATTCTCTTAGATCCTCCCCGTCTAACTGCTTTCGTGCATAGAAGGCATGAAGCAGTTGAGGGGTCGTCCGCTTCTCACGGAAAGCAGCCCTCAAGCAAACAAACAGGTCTCGAGGCATTGCATCTTCTCCCCCCAAACACAATTTGACTTCATCTAGTGCCGACCCTCTTAAATGTGACAAAATAAAGTCTACCTGGTCTTCTCGACTCAGTCCCCTTACCCGAATTACTCGTTCAAGTTACTCAATAAACTCATCAATGGTCTGACAGTCTTTACTAGAGTCACCACAGTAAGGAACAATTTGTCTTTCTCTGGGAATATATACATAGGACCTAGTGTTACAAGTGTTTATACTAGCAAGTGTAGACATCACCTGATCATGTCTCTTGCCCAGCTCCTTTATGACTGGAGCTGCTGAAAAGGGTTACCTCTCTCGTCGCTGTCAGCCACAGACGTGGCACCAGCCTCTTGGCTGTTCTCTCTCAGAGTGTATACTTGCTCAGGAATGTCTGCCTCCATAGCTCTATGTTGTTTCAATGCTCAAGAGTCTCAGTCTCTATAGAATCACACACAAACACAGCCTGATGCCGTTCTCTCCGGCCGTCCGGCTAGTAGTTACACGATGGCCCTTTTGCCTCTTCGCAGTCCTTCCTGGCTTGGTGTATAGCTCCTTGCTGACTTCTGCAACTTCTCTCCAGCCTGAACCACTACCGTTGTCAATACCCCATTGCAAACAGTGTACTCAATACAAAATGAAAGAAAGAAAAATAAAAGAAACCTCACCACAAACAGAAGCTTCTGACACCAAGAAGACGTGGCCGTGTAAATGTGCACCCAATAAAGATGATCAAACACAGTACCGCATCCAACAGCGATTCTTTATTTCCGACTGTGCCAAAGGAACGACACAGCATTAATGTGATGCTCTTGTTTGAGGCAAAGGTAGAAAGAAGATTACAATAGTAAAAAGGAAGAGAAAAAGAAAACTATCTTTTCCAAAGTTAAACAAGTGTAGTGATTCTGTGGGGATGGTGTTATTTAAACACTCTCCAGCATCTCTACTAGTTATAGTGAAACTAAGACGGTGTTATTTAAAACACGGTTCAGTTTCAGGTTATAATTACTTGTGGCTCAAATGGAAATACTTACAGATAAAGATTATTAACTATATGTATTTTGTAGCATTACCTGGTGCAATAAACGCGTTATTCTTCTGGCCTTGATTAACAACGGTCCATGCCCAATACAGTAATACATACAGAGCCGGTAACAGTATCGCACAGTTTAAGGGATGTGTTATGAGCATTAAGCAGAGACAATCATGAGTGAATACAAATGAATATTTATTGACTAAGCTACGGAAATATGATATCGATTAACTAACACAAAACACATACACATTCACATTCATACAAGATAAAGCATAGAAAAATTAGAGTAAAGAGTAAAGAATGGCATATTAAATCAGCAGGACACAACCACCGGGTTTTTCTCTACAAAGTTCACCTTGGTAGCCAAGGGGCAATGCTTAAAGCTGTTGAATTGTGATACTTGCATTGAACAGTTAGTTGCGTCTGCAAGAATCCTGGTGCTTGAGAGAAAGAGAGAGAGAGTGTCCCGGTGGATTCGCGAAGTCCATTCGGAGAGCGAAGTTTCGCGGGAAGTGTCGAAGTCTGTCGAAGTAAGATTGCCGGAAAAGCTGTCCTGAAGAAAGGGCAGGTCCCACGAAGTTTTGGAGAGATTCCAAATTTCTGAGCAAAGAGTTGTCCGATGCATTGTGGTCTTAAAGGCACAGCTGTCACGCCCCTGTCAGGTCTTTTGACCAATGGCACAAGGACGGCGGCTGCGCGGGAGAAATTTCTTTGTCCTTCTTTGTGACAAATGATTTACACAGGTACGGTTTATGTCCTGTTTGCACCGAACACATAAACTTATTGTAAATTGAGTATGATGCACGCCATGACTATGTACTGTGCATCATTATTTAGGAAATAATTTGTGGATCATTTTGATACCACACACGAGAGAGAAGTGAAGTAAGAACAATAGTTATTCATTCATCTGCCATGAAATAACAGTTAAACTTCAATGACACTGAAATGCATGCAATAACTATGGCAGGGTATCAAGTGATTATGGAGGAATACACACATAGATATATATATATAGATACAAATTGGGCAGTTTAGTCCTGCTCATCCTAGAGAGTCTCTTTGAGGTGTTTGAAATGTAATCTCCAGGGGGCCTGGAGAATCTCAGGGAGTGGAGCTGGGGGTCACCCTCTCTGGGGAAGGCCAGAGAGGTACCATAACTGTCCTCCTGAGTTAAATAACAACCGGCAGGTCATCACTTAACCCAGACTTTCTGGAGCCAAAAGGGGTTCTGGTGTTGACCCCCCCCCTAGGAATTTGTTGTTTGTTGTAACTTTATGATCCCTTAAAGAAATCCAACATTTGGCCCGGCCAAGTCTCTACACAAGGGACAAACAAGAGACTGTAAAACAACACCTAATTTTCCTATCAGGTTATATTAACTTATCGGAATAAATACAAAAGGATTCACTTCAATCTTTCTTTACATTTCCCCAAAAGAGATTTATATAAAGACTCCCAAAAAGGAACAAAAATACATTAAACACGTTAATGTGATCAACCTGTACCCCCAAAATAAACAACGGTAGTGGCTTAGTCTTCCATATGAAGAATGAAACACAGAAACATTAGATTCACATGCACATAAGCCACACGCATTTACAGAGCATACTTAAACACATATCAACATTAACATCAACAATACTACTGCCATGCTTTAACATGAAAGGCAGAATACTGATAAGCGTCCTGATTGCATGGCACGGGCTGTGGGGGGATTCATGAGAATTGTAAAAAAACAACATTGTACTTGTATTGATGAATGGAATACAATGTTTGTTCTAATTAATGTACTATGAAATATTTAATTTGATATACTGAACATATGGCAAGATTGTTCCTAGTTATGTGCGTTTTGGCACATTGAATATTCTCCATTGAATATTTTATTTTTGGTATAAAATGGTCTTCGGCATTAATAATTAGGGACCAGGATGTAAGAGCTATATTTAATCATTGTTTACTTTATTTAACTTTAAACATTGTTTAATTTATTTTGTTATTTGAGGAAATTTTATGTTTGATCATTGGCCATGGTATTCAGTTGCTCCTCCTTTTCTCTGTGTGCGACGGGACGAAAGTGCAGATCATAATTCACTGGCATTGTTTGGCAGGAAGGAGTTAGAGGGTGGGAAAAGCAACAGTTTCTTCAACCACCTTTTTGTACCTTGGAAGTTGTGTTTTGTAATATTTTGGAAAGTAAACTGAAGATTGCGATTAATAAATCACATAGTTATGTTGATAAAACTGCATCTTCATGCATGCTTAATCCGTCATGCATATTTGAAGACTCCCCGCTAACCTAAAGAGGCTAACGTTAATGGAACAATCAAAGATTAGCTGCTACAACGACTAATATGTCTATATCTTGTCTACACAAAAGTTCAAGTCCAAAACAACTATTTCCATGTGGAAAACAGAACATTATGATCTAAGATGCCAAGTCCCATCCATTTTGGATTAAATGGGGGTTCATGCATTTAAATGAGCAATCATTTTAAATGCAAGATAATGGCTGTAGTTTCTTCTTTATCCACCAGAGGGCAAGAAATGATGAATTGAAAATAACAGACTAACACAGTGATTACTTTTTAAATGCATGAACAATCATTTTTAGAACAATGAGACACTCACAGTCTTCTGAGTTTTATCATTTACATAATTTCTATACATTGTATACAGTATGTAGACAGTATACATTTAATATCTGAAATATGTTACTTACTAGTTAGTGTAATTAAAAATTGTAATCATGAGACCAACATTATTTGTCATACTTCTGGGAAACAGATGAAGTGATCTATCATTCAGTTTAAAAGGTCCATAGTTCTTCATTTAGGCAAACACTCCAAAAGAGCTAGACATCTCACAAACATTTTATCTCAAATAACATCTTACAAATCATTTTATTTGTATGTTAGAAACTGTATCCACACAATTCAAAGTATCTGTTATTTAAAACTGTCCAGCTGAGACCCTGTTTCCCTGTTTTGTATTGATCCTGACCCCCTCTTAACTGTTTTCGGTACTAGGCCTGAAAATTTGGTACTTGGTGAAAGAGTATATCAAATAATCACATTTACCACACTGTTGGCAAGAAGTTTTTTTTTTTTATGGAAAAAAGTTGAGCCCACAACACATAATAGATGGGTTAAAGAAGTGCATACTAAATCCGGCTTGAAAAAAATAAAATTTACTGTTAAGAGGTTCAAAAAGCAAATTTGATGAAACATGGTCACCTTTCTTAGTGTATTTTGATTATTTACAATTAAGTGAGAAAGGGGTTATTTAAACACTCGAACAAATGTGGTCCTACAGACTCTATGCCACTCAACCACTTTTATTTATTACTTTTTTTTTGTTTATTTGTTTTTGTTGTTTTTTATTTCTTGTTTCCTCTTTTGTATTACACGTTTTTATTATGATGATGATTATTATTTATTTATTTTGTTTTATTTACTTATTTTTTCTGATGATCTGTTGGCTTTTTTCAAAGCCTTTCAGTCACAACTATGGTAAACTGGACAGCATGGAGCAGGTACCTTTGGCTCATTCCAGGTAATATAAATGCCTATAAATAAAGAATTAAAAAAAAGAAACAACTGAAAACAAACCTATTTTGTATTCACCTGACTAACCTCTAACTGTTTTCCTTCTTTCTGTTCCACAAAAATTCTGCTTCCTTTTCTAGCTTCAACACTAGTCCTACAAGTAAACTAATAGTAAAAAATAGTTTTGTATGTTACAATTATTGTTAGCCTGCTGGCAAAATTTTAAATGCTTTCTCATTTGTAAGTCGCTTTGGATAAAAACGTCTGCTAAATTAATAAATGTAAATGATTTGATCTGTGACATGAGTCAGGTTCAAACATTTGATTTTTGTTTAACCATACTAGATTAGATCTCATATTTAATGTCATGCTTTTCTTTTTTTTAGGGAAGTGTGAGTCAAGTTAGGCCCAAAAGAGAAACTCTAAAGACAGTGGCCAACTGCTATATGGATGGAATTAAGGGCCATGCTGCTGCCTAAGATGTATCTGTGATTCTGCTGAGAGGAAAGACCAACCTTCTTCTTGACCCTCCTTCTTTTCTGACCCTGAGAGTTTGTATTGACCCCTCATTTTTGTGGCATGTCACTCTCTGACTGCAGTATAACTAATGAATCTCTTTGTTTATCTTTCCCCAGCTTCAACTGTAGTCCTATTTGTAATTATAGCTTTGTAAACTCCACTTATTGACAAAATCGCATACTGACAAAATGTTTTATGCTTTCTCATTTCTCAGTCATCTGCTAAATAATTTAATGTAAATGTGTACTCTGTTCTTTCCTATAGATATTAAATCTGCATTGACACTTGGTTTTACATTGACACAGGTAAACACTTAACATTTTCCCAGTATTAGCCACAACAATACTTTTATACACCAACACAGAATTATTATAAAAGAGCAGACAATTAATTCCAGGACACCACTTGGCAAGTTGATGGGACAGTTTATGTTGCTATCGTACATATGCACAATTTCATTACAATTTTATGTATTTTATTTATTGGGTTTTTTTTCTGTTGTCTGATGGCATCTTTATATGACTGCAGACAATCATTGTAACAAAGGGTTGGCTCAGACCATTGCAGATTTTCCCAGTATCCTGAATACATTCAGGATGTTAATGATGCATCTTTATTTCTGATTCAGTTATGATGTGTTTTTCACACCTATGAGTACAATATGCATGTCTTAGTGTTGTCTTATTGTAATGTTCACGTCTTTGTGACTCTGTCCCTTATACCAGGACTACATTTCCCACAATCGTTTGCCTTGTCTTGTTTTTGTTCATTGTCTTCACCTGTTTCTTGTTATCCCTGATCATTATCCCCTGTATATATAGCACTAGTGTTTCTAGTGTCCTTTGTCAGTTGTTTAATGTGTTGGTTTGTTCCTGGTTGAATGTATGTTCCTTTATTCCAGTGTAACTTTTTGGATTTATTATATTAAAACCTGTTCTGCATTTGGATCTGCCTCTTTGACTCTGCATCATTACATGTATTTACATTCAAACACACAGACATATTTTCAAGAATGCACAGTATTTATCATATGTATGTATGTGAATGTTACTTAGTTCCCTTTCAAGGAAACTTGCGCTGCGTCAGCGTTGCAACATCTGCGACATCATAGGTGGGATGACATCAGGACCAGAAAGTATAACGCACCCCGGAATGATCGCACTTCTAGCTTTTGTGCCTTCAGCTGCACGTGTGTGTGTTGTCGTGCATTTTTGTTTGTTAAGAAATGGAAGAGTTTAAGCCGTGTGTGTCTCCCTGCCCTCGTTACATCACAGGCAGGGACACACACAATCTTTGGGAGCGGGGCATGCCCAGTCAGCACTCGAGGGTGCTGACTGTGTGCATTGCGAGGCATTGCCGCTTCGTACGCTCCGCTCCCAGTTGGCATGTTTCGCGACCTGAGGGCCGTCAATCAGGCCAAGAAGGCTGCGGATAAAAAGAGGTCCTGACTCCCGCAGGCTCAGGTCCTCGCTAGCCCCCCGGGGAGAGCTGGTGTTCACCTAACTACACCTAACTCTCCTCATCTCTCACAGGCTGGGGAGCAGTTATGGAAGGCCGCTCTGCCCAAGGGGTATAGAAGGCCAATCAGGTCATGTTGCACATAAACTGTCTAGAGCTTATGGCGGTGTGGCTGGCTCTGTTCCTTCCACATCTCGAACACAGGCATGTGTTGGTCTGCACGGACAACACATCTGTGGTGGCTTACATAAACCATCAGGTCTAGCCCTTTATACAAACTGGCACACCAGATCCTTCTGTGGACCCAAGGGAAGTTTCACTCCTTTAGAGCTACATATATTCCCGGGCATCACAATGTGGGAGCGGACGCCCTGTCGAGGCAGGGGCCGAGGCCAGGGGATTGGAGATTTCACCCTGAGGTGGTGAATTTGATGTGGGAGGTTTTCTACCCAGCGGAGGTGGACCTGTTTGCGTCTCAAGAGACTATGCACTGTTCACTATGTTTCTCCCCCATTAGGGCTGGATGCTCTCGTACAGCCGTGGCCATTAACAATTAAACAAGATGTACTTTGTAGGATATACAAGCAAACTATGACGTATGCAGCCTTCAAATGTGACCTCCGGAGGATTTCTTTCTTTTATTTTTGACCAAACTTTTTCAACACATTTTTCAGCACATTTTTTCAACAGTAGATGTAACCATAGATTTGGGGTGATTGAGTAGCATTGTATAAACGCAACAAAAAAGATGGTTAGTTAAACTATTGATTCATTTAAGTTGTTTAACATGTTGTGTTATAAAAATATGTTTATATTTTGATTTTCCTATTTGGACTATATATGGTTCCAGACTGTATTACCACCTAAAATTCATCAAATCGTCATCCTGTATCTTAGATCCTGTTCCCACTAAACTACTGAAATAAGTTTTTGTGCTCAATATTATAATCATCATAAAGCATTATTAGAATTAGGTTATGGTCCAGTAGCCTTCAAAATGGCAGTTATTATGCAACTCATTAAAAAGCCAAATCTCAACCAGGGAGAGCTGACTAACTTTAGACCAATTTCAAATCTCACGTTTTTATCGAAAATACTGCAAAAAGTAGTGTCTAGCCAATTCCAGATATTCTTAGCAAAAAATCGAATATATGAAACATTTCAAGGATTTAGGCCCCACAATAGCACATTAACTCAGAGTTACATCTGATAGCATCTGATCGTGGTAAAACCTCTCTGCTTATATTACTGGACCTCAGTGCAGCTTTTGACACAATAAATCTTACAATTCTACTTGATAGACTAGAAAACTACGTTGGCATTAGTGGTCAAGCATTAGCCTGGTTTATTTAACCGATTGCTACCACTTTGTTTGTGTAAACGAAGAAAAGTCTTGTCACTCTCAGGTAAAATATGACGTGCCAAAGGGATCAGTTCTTGGTCCTATTGTCTTTGCATTATCTATGCTTCCCCTTGGAAAATTATTAAGAAACACGACATCAGCTTCCATTGCTATGCTGATGATACCCAACTTTACATTTCCTCAGAACCTGGTGAAACCCATTGTTTTTCTAGGCTAACAGACTGAATAAATGATATCGGAAAGTGAATAGCAAACAACTTCTGCTTAACTCCAATATGGCAGAGGTTTTGATTATTGAACCTAATAGCTCCAAACAAGATATGACCACAACATCTCTATAGAAGATTGCACCATTGTCCCGTAGTCGACAGATTCTCCAAGGGATGCAAACTTCTACCCCTACCCGCCTTACTCACTGCTAAAACTCTGTTTACTCACATCTTCTGTCACTTTGGCCTGCCTGAAGACATCGTCTCTGATTGTGGCCCCCAGTTCATCTCTCACGTCTGGAAGGCATTCTTCGACATCCTGGGGGTCACGGTCAGTCTCACCTCCGGTTATTACCCCCAGTCCAATGGCCAGACTGAGCGCAAGATCCAGGAGATCGGGAGATACCTGAGGTCATATTGCCATCAACACCAACACAGCTGGCATAAATTCCTTCCATGGGCAGAATATGCCCAAAACTCTCTCCGTCAAACCTCAACCGCCTTACCCCATTTCAATGCATGTTGGGATTTCAACCTCCTCTATTCCCCTGGTCTGCAGAGCCATCCACCGTGCCAGCTGTGGACCACTGGTTTCGGGCCAGTGAGAGGGTTTGGAACTCTGCCCACATCCATTTGCAGGCAGCAGTGTGCAGGAAGAAGAGTCAGGCCGATCTCCGCCGAGCCCCGACACCGGTCTTTCAACCTGGACAGTTGGTCTGGCTCTCCAACCGGGACATCCGCCTGCACCTGCCCTGCAAAAAGCTCAGTCCCCATTTCATTGGTCCATTTCCCATCGACCGGCAGATTAATGCAGTGACTCACCGGTTGAAGCTTTCCCGCACCTACCGCCTGGCACCTTCCTTCCATGTTTCACTACTCAAACCGTACACTAACCCTGTCCCTCTTCCTTCCACAGAATCTGATGCTGAGGGATCTCCACCTTCCACCCCACCTCCTCCACCTCCGGTAGACCAAGCCGACAACATCTATCGGGTGGATAAGATCCTCCGCTCCCGACAGCGGGCTGGGCGCTTGGAATACCTCGTGGACTGGGAAGGGTATGGCCCGGAGGAACGCTGTTGGACCCTGAGGTCACGAGGTCACCCCCGTCGACGCCCATTGCGGTCCGCAGGAGCCCCAGGATCACCCCATAGTTTTGCTCTGTGAGGCAGATGATGTTTGCGTACATGTTGGTCTGAGGAGTATGAGTGTGCGGCGAGTAAGGGCTCTTCCAGGACTTGGAAAGCTCTGCATAGAGGTCAGGGAAGAAGCGGAGGCCTCTTCTCAGGAGTTGTGCCTTCACTCTGAGGAAACGCTCATCCAGTTTGTTGGGGGCCGTATGCTCTGCTGCTGTACAGGCCAGTCCAGGGTACAGCTACGAGAGCTCCGTCAAGGCCAACCTGATTCACGGCCGCAATTATGGACCCGCGGCAGTGTTTGGAAGAGGAACGTGCACACATGGCTCCAGAGGAAGCCAGCTGCATGCATTGTTAAAACCGCTATGAGAGCTCCGGCCCACGCTGGCCCGGTTCGAGGCCACGATTATGGACCCGCGGTACTGTTTGGAAGAGAAATGTGCACACGCTGCTCTTGAGGGAGCTGGCCACGTGCATTGTTAGCATTGGAATGGATATAGGGCTTGGCAACCGACGTCACTGCGCAGTGCATTCTGGGACGTAAACAATAGGGCGCCGCCATATTGTGAGGCCACATCGGATGAGACTTGAAATGTACTATACAGAGACAAACTTCTACCGGACGCAAGAAAACGGTACCTGGAAAAGATGGCATTGATTGGAAATCTGGATCCGTATGAGGTGCCTGCAAGAGAATGTAGTCAAGACCCCGACGATTTACCTCCTCTGACATTTCCAGATATTTTTGTACATTTAGTCTGTGGTGTGAGTGCTTATACCGAGGCTCAATTTCGTAATTTTAAATCTATGGAAGCCCACGTTCAATTTACAAATGGCTGGGTCCATGACTTGGAAGCCTACAAACCACGAGTTGTGAAAACACCGTCGTTCGTACAAAGGTTACTTACCTACCTGTGAAATACGCATCTTTACACAATATTTCCTCAGATTTATATAATATCCTCCTGACTACTGTAGTGATCCTCACACTGGGCACCAATTATGTAGTGATCCTCACACGGGGCACCAATTAATAGTACGCCTCACACAGGACACTGGAGGTGTTAGTGAGACTTGACCCCACGTCACTTCAAGTGTGTGTGTGTGTGTGTGTGTGTGTGTGTCAGATGACCTCTCCCTCCTTTTAACTCGGGGCACCAGCTGAGGAATTCCACCTCAACATTTGTTGGAATAAATCCAACATAAATCACCTGGGGTATCTGAAGGATTTCGTGAGATTCGTGCTAACTTGTAGAGCCTTTTACTGTATTATCAACACAAGGAAGACACAATTGTAATAAAAGAGGATTTATTTACAAAAGACATACAAGAATACCTAGCACACTACTAAATGATACTAAAGAGCTAAAGGATAGTAAGGTTGAGTGTAAAGAATGAAAAGAATGCAGGTAACTAAGGTATAAACTGAAATGAACTGAAAGAGTACACTAATGCCAAGGTCTCTAGAAAGAGGTTTGGTAAGTGATATTTACGTTTGATATTTACGTTCATGTGAGCAGTCCGATGGTGGCGACGTCTTCCACTGGTGAGGCTGGGCCTTGTTGCAGTGGCGAAGGAGTCTGAATCCATTCAACAGCCTTGAACACGAAGCGCTGTGGGATGCTAATCTCCTGGAGCACCAAAAGGGTCCTGGCGATCTGGAACACGCAGATGAGGCCCTGAAGCTGGTGCGGAAGGTCCTTGACGATCTGGAACACGCAGATGAAGGTACCTGGAAATAAGGTTGTCCTCCTGGGCTTAACCTTGTTGTAGACGTTTGTGATTGCCTTTCTGGACAGCAGACTCTGAACGTGGTTTCTCTATTTCAGTCCTTGCGGGGAGACTCAGAACTGGTGTTGCTGTTATGCTTCCTAGCACAACAGCCAGAAAACTCAGAACGGGTGATCTGTTATGCTTCCTTCCCGGAAACTCAGAACAAAGAATTTGTGTTGAAAGGGTCCTTTTATCCCCTTTCAGATAAGGAGGAGATTGCATTTTGGCGCTTGTCCGTTGCAGGGCTGTGATTGGCTGTTGATGTCAGAGAGGGCTCACTCATCCTTTCGCTTGTGAAGTGAATGTATTTGCATAGAGTAAAGCACAGCATTAAAACTGTGTCTTCACTGTTTTACCTATGGAATTCTCACTTCCCAAACCACTTTCAAAATACCTTTGGCTTTGTCCTGAATACAAAGAGTATACACATGACAAAAGGATATTAAACTATCATGCATGAAATCATTCATATGTGAATAGCATTTGTAAAACTTCCGTATTTAACACAAATGACTATTACAAAGTATGTTCTCAAAGAGTACAGAATGAATATGTGATATGTCCAATATGTTTGTGACCATTTTTATAAATTAAGGAATGTAGAGATGTGTCCTTTGTCTTAGCCAAAGCTGCCACATGGCCGGTTAATTACCCGCCACATGTGGAGGTCCTGAGGAGTTTTATGGCCAGGCTGGCCTGGATCTTTGGGTGAGGGTTTTAGTTTGATGATAAGGCTGCCCTATAGAGGGTGTCTGGCAGTTTCTCTGGTAGCCTTATCTGATGACACTGGTCCTTAGTTTACATTAAAGAGCTTGTAAAGTTGGGACCTGAAATGCGTTCTGGAGTGCTGTTCACTACACTACCAGCTATGGTATTTTATGGACATTATGTTTTAGCGATTTCTCTGAGACATTACAGTTTTAAGTCTGGATGTCCTGTACAGAGCATGTTCAGGGCTTTTCAGAAATGACAAATGATTGGATGTTTCACAATGACCACTCCTTGGTCTTTAAAAATAGATGACATTAATTTAGTGATCAAGTGTAACACCCTTATGAAAACATGATAATATTTTGTACTTAAATCAGCATCTCGGGAAAATGTGGGGTTTCAAATCAAAATATGAACCTCTTGTTCATTACACATTTTGGGAGACACAACAAATGAATAGAGAAAACATTATATATCAAAATTCTTATTATTATGAAAATCTTGCTAATTATTACTCTCATTATTGCACTTATTTGTTCATTCTACGTTGCCCCAAAAACACATTAATAAGCAAATTAGATACAGTCATAAATACATTGTATATAATGGAAAAACTTGTTTATGGCCATTTTACACACATTTTGCATTAAGAAAAATGTTTTTTTTAATTTAAATATTGTTCATAACATTGTTGAGAATGATCTTGAATGAAAATGCCTGGAACACACTTTAAGTGATCTTGGGATATCTGCGAAACATATGTCCGTGCGTCTTATGGCGGATATCCAGGCCATCCGTCTCCGCTTTGTAACATCAGACACATGACTCCCTTCGTTTTGTTTCCAGGCCGGAAAACAATAAAAAGAAAGGCCGTTGTCTATTTTTCTCCCACGTCGATCGTGTGAACGGACATTGCATCCAACAACACAGCAGCAGGTTCTTCCCATGACTAAACTCGTTGGCGCGTCAGAACAAGTGGCCTCACAATATGGCGATTTTCATCAGCCATCGCGGCGCTAGAGCCGTTACGTCAAGCCCCCATACTCTATTGTGGAGGGATTTGAGACATTTTCCCCCCATCTTAGCCCTCGCTAGTAGTATCAGGGACTTCCTCTCTAGATTTGAATGTCCGCGACGCGGCCTCCTCCGCCCAGGGGTAGGAGCCTAGCACTTCATGCGTCTAGCTCTGAGGACGTGGTCATCCTCAGTTTGGACGCATGAGATATCGAGGAACCTTCCACAATCATTTTTCCTTACAAGGACCTTCTGGGTGTTTGTCTCAAATGCGATGGTGAAGCTGTCTCTGCATTGGCTTCTTCACTGTATGTGCCACGATGGGCAGCAACACTAAGCGACACAACATATTGTGTAATGGGCTCATCCCCATCATAGGTGATCTCGAGAGGCTGGTTCCCTTAGTAGACTTCAATGCAGCATGGAAAGTCCAGCTGGATGTCTCTCAATGGGCCTTAAACACCGTAGATGGAATATACAGATTCCAGTGTAGAGTACATCTGCCACATTTCAGCAGAGTGCTCCCTATCACGGTAAGCCCAGAACAGGCTGCATCCTTGGATCAGGAAGTAGAATCTCTCCTCCGGCTAGAGGCCATAGAGCATGTACCTTTCCACGAGTCAGGCTTCTACAGCCGTTACTATATAGTTCCAAAGAACGACGGAGGACCCTGTCCTATTCAGCTTTTCAGTATCAAACCTGAAGTTCAAGAGGCTGGCTACAAAGCAGATCGTGTTACAAATCAGATCCGAGGACTGGTTTAATCATGATAGACCTAAAGGATACCTTCCCCCATGTATTCACACGGTGGGGACTGGAGGTTACGCATGTAACCATGGTTCCCTGAGAAGGAAACAAGACGTTGTGTCCCCTTGCCATTCTTCCTTCATTCCTGTGAACGTTTATTTCGGACCCTTGAACTTTACAGCAGGGTCCCTCTTTAATGTAAACAAGGGACCAGTGTCATCAGATAAGGCAGATAAGAAATTGCCAGACACCCTCTATAGGGCAGCCTTATCATCAACTAAACCCCTCACCCAAATATTTAGGCCAGCCTGGCCATAAAACACCTCATGACCTCCAGATGTGGCACGTAATTAACTGGCCATGCGGCAGCTTTGGCTAAAACAAAGGACACATCTCTACATTCCTTAATTAATAATAATGGACATAAACTATCACATATTCCTTGTGTACTTTTTTAGAACATACTTTGTAATAGTCATTTGTGTTAAATACTGAAGTTTTTACAAATGCTATTTACATATGAATGAATGCATGCATGATAGTTTAACATCTTTTTGTCATGTTTATACTCTGTGTATTCAGGACAAAGCCAAAGGTATTTTGAAAGTGGTTTGGGATGTGAGTATTGCATAGGTAAAACAGTGAAGACTATTTTAATGATGTGCTTTACTCTATGCAAATACGTTCACTACAGAGGCAGAAGGATGAGTGAGCCCCCTCTGACATCATCAGCCAATCACAGCCCTGCAAGGGACAAGCGCCAAAATGCAATCTCCCTGTTATCTGAAAGGGGAAAAAGTACCCTTTCAACATGAATTCATCGTTCTGAGTTTCTGGCTGTTGTGCTAGGAAGCATAACAGATCACCAGTTCTGGGTTTCCAGCCTGTGTGCTAGGAAGCATAACAGCAACACCAGTTCTGAATTTCTGGCCCCTGTGCTAGGAAGTTTAACAGAGCACCCAGTTCTGAGTCTCCCTGCAAGAACTGAAATAGAGAAACCACGTTCAAAGCCTGCTTTCCAGAAAGGCAATAACAAACGTCTACAACAAGGTTAAGCCCAGGAGAGCAACCTTCACTTCCAGGTACCTTCATCTGCGTGTTCCAAATCGTCAAGGACCTTCCGCACCAGCTTCAGGGCCTCATTTGCATGTTCCAGATCGCTAGGACCCTCTCGGTGCTCCAGGAGATTAGCATCCCACAGCGCTTCATGTTCAAGGCTGATTTAGACTCCTTCTCCACTGCAACAAGGCCCAGCCTCACCAGTGGAAGATCTGACTTTATATAAATCTGACTTTATATAAATATGTACATATATTCCCATTGGGACTATATTTCCACCTGCAATAAGCTTGTTAGGATGGAGATGATGATAATGGTGAGATGAACGGATGGAAGATACAGGGTACAGTTTAGGTGCAGGGTTTAATTGGTGAGTTGACAAACAGGTAGTACAGAGTACATCCACAGGTAAAGATAACATCCACAGGTAAAGATAACATCCACAGGTAAAGATAACATCCACAGGTAAAGATAACATCCACAGGTAAAACATAGCACATACATCGTAACAACATCGAGAACTGACAAAGACAAAAGAACAGAGCATGGTTTAAATAATCAAGGGTAATGAGGAACAGGTGACAGTGATCAAAGATGACTGACAGGAGATGCAGAGGATTATGGGAGATGGAGTCCATGTTTTATGGCTTGGGTGATAACACAATATGTATATGTGCATGTAAAGGCTAAAGTAGTTTTTTTGTTATGAATGGTCATTGTTAGTATAATAATAATAATAATTATAGACAGTATTTTTCTGTTCTTAATTTTTTTTGCCCGTAAGTTATGCATGTAGTCTACTGGTACACAAAATTTATTTAACAGTTCTTTACAATTATCTTTTAGGAATATGGATCTGCATCACTGGATCTGCATGCTTTACAAAGCATGTTCACTTCTTGCAGGGTTGAGTCCCACATAGTAAAATGTACAAAAGGCAGCTGTCTGGGTAGTCAGTTTGAGTGGCAAGAAAAACCAGGTGTGGTCCTCGAGCGATCCTCCTGCTCCAGGCAGAGAAGTTGAACGGTAGGGAAATTAATAGTGAGTTATGGTATGTTTGAGGTCAGTTCTTCTGTTACGGGCTGATGGAGATGATGATGATGGTGAGATGAACGGATGGAAGGGACACGGGGTACAGTTTAGTTGCAATGTTTAGTTGGTTGGTCATTGTTAGTAAGTGGTGGGTAATAATTACAGAGTATTTTATGGTTTTACATTTTTTTGCCCAAGTTATGCATGTAGTCCACTGATACACAAAATATGCTTAACAGTTCTTTACCGTTATCTTTTAGGAATATGGATCTGCATCACTGGATCGGCCTGCTTTACAAAGCATGTTCACTTCTTTAGTTGCAGCTAGAGGAACCAAAAAATGGCACAAAAATGTCACTGTGTGCTCAAAAATGTGCATCTGACACTCATCATGTAAATAAACTACAAATAAAACATTTAATCTTAAAATCTCCATCTCCCACACAACATTCCACTTTGATTGGCCTATTAGGGGTTGGTCTCTGTCTTCTAGGTGGACGTATCAATATTTATGACCATTGACACTCCCACGCATATGGCTTTTACACAACAAAAGGTGTCTTACAAAAGTAATATCATTGTATTGTTTTAGGTGAATAAGTTGGCAGAATGGTTTTCATATCTTTTTGTAGCAAACCCTCTAGTCTACAAGATCCAGTAATCAAAAGTCTTGTGCACATATGTTTAGTGTGTGTTTTTGTCCTTATTTTAATGATTTAAAAATTTTATACTTTTTACTAACCATGCATAAACATGGTTTTCTCAAAAACACAAGTATGCACATACATGTTGCTTATATATTACTGTAGCACAGTTTGTGCTGAACACAGTGATGTGTGACTTTAACCAGTAATGTGTTTATAAGATACTGAAAAAACACAAATCTGGGTGTCGTCAGCGATTTTCTAGTTAATATAATAATAACGAGAATAATATGACAAAAAGGAGAGTGAGTTTTTTTTATTGTTGTAAAAGTACTCTTTAATATGTTTTCCTTTGTTATTAAATAAAATTTTTTCTCTTCTTGTTCAAGTTTAATTGTTTTGTTAAATGAATATATAATTGAAATTTGATTTATTATATTTTTTACCAGAAAGATTGGTAGGCCTATTCATAAAACATGTTGACTTTAGCGACCCTTGTTGCATTATTTAGCAGGTAGCAGGGGCTACTTAAAAATGAGATGAAAGCACTTTTTGTAAAAAGAATTAAATTAATATTAATAATATTTTATATTTTTTATATT
Organism: Beaufortia kweichowensis; assembly: GCA_019155185.1. Classification (NCBI taxonomy): domain Eukaryota; kingdom Metazoa; phylum Chordata; class Actinopteri; order Cypriniformes; family Gastromyzontidae; genus Beaufortia; species Beaufortia kweichowensis. The sequence continues at coordinate 2,115,928 of CM032812.1, read as the reverse complement.
TTATATTTCTCTTTTTATCTAACTATTCTTTGAGAATCTACATTTTAACTGTCACCCCTCCCCCCCTTTAGTGTAGACCTGAAATGGTGATGTGTGATGGTGAAATTGATGTAAATTTGGAATGCTTTTGTCTAATCTTGGTCTCATTTTAAAGAAGACGCGTAGAAGGTTATTATGTAGGTGGAAATGTAGTGAAACTAGGACGGTGTTATTTAAAACACTGTTCTGTTTCAGGGAATAATTATTATTATGGAAATACTTACAGCTAAAGATCCTTAACTTTACGTATTTTGTAGCATTACCTGGTGCAGTAAAGGTAACAACGGTGGCCTCTAGAGCACTCGTCCGCCGAGTGTTCAACCAATTGTGTGCTAACTTTTAATGAACGTGTTATTCTTCTGGCCTTGACGAATAACGGTCCATGCCCAATACAGCAATACTACAGAGCTGGTAACAGTATCGCACAGTTTAAGAGATGTGTTATAAGCATTAAGCAGAGACAACAATGAGTGAATACAAATTAATATTTATTGACTAAGCTATTAAACATAATATTGACTAACTTTTTGTTAGTCAAAAAATTGACTTAAAAGACACAGGTCTTAAAGACACAGCTGCCACACCTCTGTTAGGTCTCCTGGCCAATGAAAAGGGCCGTTGGTGCGCGGGAGAAAGTTTCTTTGTATCTCCCCGTGACATTGATTTACACAGGTATGGCAGTATGTCCTGTTTGCACCGAACACATAAACTTATTGTAAATTGAGTATGATGCACTGTGCATCATTATTTAGGAAATAATTTGTGGATCATTTTGATACCACACACGAGAGAGAGGTGAAGTAAAGGTAAATGGTTATTCATTCATTTGTGTATATCTGTCATAAAATACCAGTTAAACTTCGATGACAATGAAATGCATGCAATAACTATGGCGGGGTATCAAGTGATTATGGAGGAATACACACATAGATATATATATATATATATAGATACAAATTGGGCAGTTTAGGCCTGCTCATCCTAGAGAGTCTCTTTGAGGTGTTTGGAATGTGTTTCTCTAATCCTCTCTGGAATCTCCAGGGGGCCTGGAGTGTCTCAAAAGGGTTGAGCTGGGGGTAACTTCCTCTGGGGGAGTCCAGAGAGGTGCCATAACTGTCCTACCGAGTTAAGTAACGGCCGGTGGGTTATCACCTAACCCAGACTTCCTGGAGCCAAAAGGTGTTCTGTTGTGGACTCCCCTAGGAATTTAGCAGTTTGGCTTTATTGTTATGATCCCATTAGAGGACCCCAACATCTGGACTGGTCAAGTCTCTACAATTAAATAAAAATGTTATAGCAGTTATAGTTTATTTTAATAAATAATTATAAAAAAAAGTCTTTATGAAAAACTACATATATATATATATATATATATATATATATATATATATATATATATATATATATATATATATGGAGAAAATCCTTGGGAGAACTCAGGCTCACTTAGAGGGTCATTTCTCCTCTGACACATCACAGCTACAGTCAGTAATTTGATAATTGTGATACAGTAAGTTTGTGTGTATGTTAACCTAGGTAGTAATTAATAAGGCCAATATTATACAATAAAGGATTGTTTAGCCGGGATGACTGAGTTGACTGAGTGCAGCTATAACATCAGACTGCTGACAGAAAAGAAGTAGTTAATTAGTCAAAGCTAAATAGTTTAGTTATAGAGATTAGCATAAATACTTTTTAGCATTACTAGCATAACTAGCATTAGCATTAGTTATGATGAGTGCAGGTTCTCCTGGGGGTCGCCGCCTCCTTCTGACAGATCCAACGTCAGGTTATGGGCTGGATGCAACCTCGTAATAATAAGAGACAAACAAACTGAGAGCAAAATACTGTTTACACCCTTAGATGCAACAAGTACATCAGATTGTTAGGGAAGTGTTCCCGGTTCCGGTTGGCCTAATTAATGCAGCCTAACAATCCCATAGGAGATTTGTGTTATAAACTGTTGGACTATGTGTATGCTATGTTAAAGAGATAGGTCTTTAATCTAGATTTAAACTGAGAGAGTGTTTCTGCCTCTCGCAGAGCACTAGGAAGACTATTCCGAAGTTTCGATGCTAAATAGTAGAATGATCTACCACCAGCACTTAATTTAGAAATTCTAGGTATTACCAAAAGGACAGTACTGAGAGCGTAATGGATGTGAGGGACTGTAATGTCTCACTCAGGTACTGAGGAGCTAAACCATGTAAAGCCTTATAAGTAGTCAGTAAGAGCTTAAAGTTAATACGTTGCGTAATAGGTAACCAGTGCAGTTTTGACAGTACCTGATCTGAGATGTCTTCGCTTTGCTGATAAATTTTAACATTGTCCACTTTTATACCATATGACAGTAATAGATCTGAAGTGTGATTACGACAGTAAGTGGGTCCTGAGACATGTTGTAAAAGCCAGTCTCAAAACGTCAGATTCGTTATCTACATGAATATTAAAATCACCAACAAGAACTCTATGTATGGCCAGTACTAATTCTGATATAAAGTTACTAAATTCTTTAATAAAGTCCCTGGTGTGGTGCCCTGGTGGCCTATATACTGTAGCCAGAAGAAATTTTAAGAATATTTTATCATCTACATTAGATGACATAATATTAAGTACCATTGTTTTAAAGGAGTTATATTTCAAATTAGACTTTTGAGTAATGCTAAAGTTATTACTGTAGAGTGCAGCAACACCTCTCCCTCTGCCCTTTAGACGAGACTCATTCAAAGTGACATAATCATCTGGCTTCAGCCATGTTTCTGTTAGACACAGCACATGTAATTTACGATCTGTGATCATATCATTAGCAAAAAGTGCTTTATTAGTGAGTGATCTAATATTTAGCATGCCAAGGCGTATTAATTGTTTATCTAGATTTTGTTTGCTTTTCATTTGTTTTTCATTTATTAAATTACTCTTGAAAGGTTTGCGCAGTTTTTTGTAATTGCTAGTCCGGGGGACAGACACAGTCACTATATAATGATTTTTAGAAGACAGAATTTCTATGTGCTGTAAATTATCTGTTTTATGTGACATGTGATGGCTGGCAGATGGTTGGTTAAGCCAGTCTGTCTGCTCCCTGACCTGGGCCCCAGTTAGTCAAGGTTTAACATTAACATTAAGACTATGTACCATATTTCTAGATAAAAGAGCAGCTCTACCCCAAGAGGGATGAAGACCATCTCTTTTCAACAGGTCAGGTTTGCCCCCGAAACATTTCCAATTATCAATAAAGCCTATATAATAAACATATATGTTATCCTAAAATTCCCTAAAAAACAAAGTCATAACAAGTTTTTTTACAAGTTCGGGATGTCATGAAAATTGGGGCTTGACACTTTTAGCTGCTGTACCAACAGCACATAGGGGCCATTCATTCTCTCTGTGCATGCATAAATAGTGACATTCAACAAATGCATTTTCTATTATTCTATTTTCCTATTGCACAATTGTGGTGAAATATGAAAAACACACTCTTAGAGCTTTCCAATGATATACAGTTTGTATATATAATGGTTGATAAATAAGTTTAGCAACAGAATATTTATGTTATGAATATAATAACATTACATGGGTCCAAATTGGGCCATGACATTTCACACATTTAACGAAATTACTCTCATTACATTATTCCTTTAAAAATACCAAAACTACACTCTTTGAACTTTCCAACAATACAGTTTGCCAATAATTTGTAGGTTGTATTATTTTATTATTTACAACTATTAGTGTTTAAATATATAACAAGAAATGGGCCAACCTATAGGGCTTGTGATTTGTAACATAATTACTCACACTACATCATTCCTTTTGCAAAAATGTGTTGAAACTGAAAACTACACTCTTAAAGCTTTACAATGATATATAGTTTGTCAAGGTTTTTAGGTTCTGGAACAGGCTATTAGTTTTATAAAAACATATAATAACAAATATGCCCCCCCAACGGCCTGTGATATGTAACATATTTCAGCAAATTTTATCATACTACATTCTTCCTTTTACAAAAACATAATACAATCTAAACACTACACTCTTAGAGCTTTCCAACGATATATAGTTTGTCAAGGTTTATAGGTTTTTAGTTTTTTTAAGTGCTGTTAGTGTTATACATATGTAATAACAAAAAATCCCACCAGGATCCATGACATTTGACAAAATTATTCTCACTACATCATTATTTTAGCAAAAGGTGAAATATAAAAACTACATTCTCAGAGCTTCCCAACGATATATAGTTTGTCAAGGTTTGAGGTATAGGAACAGACTATTAGTGTTAAATACATAAAATAACAAATGGGCTCACCTGTGGGCCTGTGACATTTAATAAATTAGTCTTACTACATCATCACTTTTGCAAAAACACTCACAAAACAAGATTTCAAAACTACACACCCCAAACTGGACTATTAGATTTATTTTAAAGACGTCTGGACAAAATTAAAGAAGTCTGCCATTCATCTAATTCCCCTCTGCCCTCTGGATGCCCATATGCTCAGTTTGCCCTCTTCAGTAAAAAGAGTATAGTGCCACCCTTGGGTGCAGAGCTTGTAACCTGCCCTGTGCACTCCATCCCTATTTTTTACCACCCTGCCCAGTGCTGAGTAACTGTAAATGGGCAGTTTACAATGTACTGTTTAGAAAGGAATCTAATTTATTCCGTCTTGCACCATATTCAGTGAAATATGTCACGAAATATTGAAATGGGAGTATATGAGGCTATATGAGGTTGCAGAATGTGTCAATTCAGATTATTGCATAGTATGGCTGACTGCACGGAACGGGATACCAACAGGATCCAAAACGAGAAACCAAACACGGGAAATAAACGCTCTAACATGGCAGCCAGAACAAAACAAGACTTCGCCCAGAGGTGAGTGTGGTCTTTATGGTCTGTGTAATGATAGAAAAATGGCCAACACCTGAGCGAGTCATCAGTCCGGGCAAGGAATTATGGGAAATGAAGTCTGTGAATGAGTTCAGAGTCCCGGTAATGGCTTGATTCATGACAATTGTGGTGATTGGTCTATATATGACTAAGCACAAAAAATATTAAAATATACTGACTTAAGTATTTTGCTGTGCTGATAATGTTTAAGTTTTTGTAAATGTTATGCCTGATACTGACAAAAGGAAACGCTCTAGCAGTACTGTTGCTATGGTTACCTCCTCAGTTCAAACCAATTTCTGTTCGTTGAATCTATTTTTTTTAAGCGCACTGTGAGTACCTTGTAATCTGACTACTGTGGTTTATAAAAGATTGTTATAAGAATGTCTACTTCTAAAAACTACTCAGGCTTTTTTTTTACAACATTTGGGGGTTCAAGGGTGGTTATAATCTTGACCTAGGGGTGTGTAGTCATTTTTTAAAAAGTAAAATAGTAATTATATATTCTTATATATATTCCATACCATAAAACAAAGACAAGCCAAATTACCATAGCGATTTATGACGCCTGCCATTTCAGACGTGTTATAATTTAAGAATATAGTCTTTTTTATGGCCATATAGTAAATAATTATGCATTTATATAGTAAATAATGATGCCAATCTCCTTTATTGCAGACCATCACATTCCATGTATTTCAATCTGTGCATATGTCTCAAATGCTGCCATAAAATTAATAGACATGACCATTGGATCTGGCTCTGTCCAGATTAACACTGGACTGGTGTTTGTATGTGTGTGCATGTGTGTGTGGACATATGTCTATTCACAGGGAGATATACTGTAGGCAGTGAAACAGCTAGAAAATCTAGGATGTTATTGTGAGAATATTTTACAATAGAGCAATTCCACATACTAATTGTGAGGATGATATGCAGAATCAATGTGACACTCATTACTATTGACTGAAACAAACGGTAATGCATTTGTCATTAACATGTTCTGTTAATGCTCAGGCAGGGTTTATACAGTACCTCCAAGACTGCCTTAGGCTCATCTGCAGAAATATTTTTCCCTCCTCAATATTTTTCTTTTTTTCCTATAACATTTTACATTAAGGTTCCTATTGTAAAGCATTTATAAATGTGTTTATTAAGGATTATTAACTGATTTACAAACGTTTTATAATTCATAATTAGTTAAATAAGTTATTAAATAAGTCATAATTACATGCAGGAGCGATTCCACGGTCAGAGCTTTAGGGGTGCTGAGCACCCAATGAGCCCCACTGCCACCACCCACCCTCTTTTCACACAAAAACAAAAAATATGTCTATTGAAAAATAACTTTATCATTTTAACATTGATTCAACTAACTCCAAAATCCATTTTTTTTTCTTTTTTTTGAGACCTTTTCAGAACACCAGCTTAATTGTGAGAGTTCACACAGACAGCCCCCTGAAACAAACACAAAACCTTCTTCACTCAGCTGGTTTTCCTGACCGTTAACGCACACATACTGGTGGTATAAAGTGATATGTCGTTTGTTTTCACTCTGGTCCAAATGCCAGGGCTTCATGACGCACGTGACGTCATGTTTACATGACTCCCGATTGTTAAAATGAGTATCAAATTAACAATAAACTTTAACAACAGAGACACACGTACGCACTACACAGGTACGCAGTTTATTTGTCACGCTGCTGTTTTTGTTTCACGCTCTAGCAGTTAATAAACAGAACTGCATGCGTCTTGCGGAAGAACATTGTAACCGGCGCTACTTCTCTCCGTTTATGACTATGGACGAGTCACCCAGGTCCTGTGCTACTCCACAGCGGCGGCGACCCGCTGGACTAAAATAGTCCGAGAATTAACACTTATTATAGGTGTACCATGGTGATTCAGGATACTGACTCCAGTACTCACCGATATGGTTTCGGAATCGGAACAACTCTAGGTAAAAGGAAAGAAGTGTGAGACACAGCTTTGGGGCAACTTAGTTGATTCACAACACTTAGTGACTCCAGTACTCACCGATATGGTTTTGGAATCGGAACAACTCTAGGTAAAAGGAAAGAAGTGTGAGACACAGCTTTGGAGCAACTTAGTTGATTCACAACACTACATAACGGGTTCTCACTCTGCGTGTGTTTCGCGCTGGATGACGGTCATGCTGAGCGGTGCAGGTACAGAGGAGGAGTAGAAGAAGAGAAGGATGACACCATTTGCTAAGGGGGATGTTTTCATTTTTATCCTTAACACATACATTTTAAACCACAAACTACGGAGTATGTTTTGGACATTATTTAACCTTGTAAAAGACGAACAAATATTTTAGAATAACAACATTTCTTACTCCAAGTTTTAGGGGTGCTGAGCTCCAGTTGATCTTTGATGAAAGTTGTAGCGATGAGAAAGAGAACCAGTCTGAGGCAGAGGGTCTTTAAAAGATGGAAAGACAAGGCCACAGCCTGGCACAAACTTAGGGGTCCGGTGCAGGCTTCTTCTTGCTCATCATCAAAGGACCCTAAAAGGGCCCAAGGGCACTTAGAAGGACCCAGCTGGCATAAAGCACACAGAGAAAAGGACAGGAAAGGAAGAGCGATCCAGTCAGAGCTTGTACTTTCAGAGGGAAAGTTATCTCTCTTTGTCTTCCCAAAAAGGTATTTTACATAAGGAAGCTGATTGGATGTTCACTGAGAAGCTTTGAAGAGTTTAATAAAACTCATATGAAAAGCGTTACTAAATTATAATGTACATTAATGTCCAGGGGATCAAAAATGCAACTCATAGTTATATTTAAGAAATATAACCAAATATAATGTGTCTGATCTGGGTCATGCACTACAGCTAACTGTTATTGGGCTTCTTATTTAAAAAAACACATCTTAATTCTAGGGAGTTAGTAAACTATAGACCTATATCAAACCTTTCATTTCTAAAGTACTTGAAAGGGTAGTTTCATCACAGCTTCTGCACCTACCTCCAAAGGAATGGCATCTGTGAGAAATTTCAGTCAGGATTTAGAGCTCATCACAGTACAGAGACTGCTCTGATCAGAGTTACAAATAATTTGCTCTTGTCATCTGATCATGGCTGCATTTCATTACTTGTACTGTTAGATCTTAGTGCTGCTTTTGACACCATTCATCACAGCATACTTTTAAATAGTCTTAAAAAGTACATGGGCATTAGTGGAATAGCATTAGGATGGTTGAAATCATACTTATTTGACCGCTTTGAATTTGTAGCAATAAACAATGAGGAATCTTACCTTTCACAAGTTAAGTACAGAGTACCACAGGGATCAGTTTTAGGGCCTTTACTCTTCGCCCTGTACATGTTACCCCTAGGAGCTATAATTAAGAGACACTGAGTTTATTTTCACTGCTATGCTGATGATACTCAACTTTATATCTCTTCAAGGCCTCACGAAACGCATAATTTCAGTAAAATGATGGAATGCATAGTCAATATAAAAAGTTGGATGAGTAGCAACTGTTGTTAAACTGTGACAAAACAAAGGTTATAATCATTAGACAGAAAACTGCCACAAGTAACCACCAAGAATATTATTTAACTGTTGAAGATTGTTCCATTAAGCCTTTATCATTAGCTAGGAATCTGGGCATTTTATTCGATAGTGCTCTGTCATTTGAAAGCCATGTTGCCAATATTTGTGAAACCGCTTTTTCCATCTTAAAAATATATCCAAATGACATCATATGCTATCGTTATCAAGTGCAGAAAGGTTAATTCATGCATTCATGACGTTTAGACTGGATTACTGTAATGCATTATTAGGTGGTTGCCCTGCTGGCCTATTACAAAAGCTCCAATTAGTTAAAAATGCAGCAACTAGAGTTCTTTCAAGAACAAAAAAGTATGAACATATTAGCCCGGTTCTGTCAACACTGAACTGGTTACCCATCCCGCAATGTATTAACTTTAACATCTTACTGAGATTCTACGGAATAACACCCTCTGTGCCTCTGACATATGACCAAGATCATTGACTGTGAGTGAACTGCACCTTTGTGTCTGAGTCATTCTTGGTCCCCAATCGGCACTCTGTGCTCCATCGCTCAACCTGACTGAAATCTTCTCAAGATACAATTTTTTCTAACAGCTCCTCAGTACCTGAGTGAGCTCCTAATACATTGCAGTCCTTCACGTTATCTACGCTCTCAGAACTCTGGCCTGTTGGTAATACCTAGAATTTTAAAATCAAGTTCTAGTGGTTCTATACAATTCTATAATACAAATTCCCTAAGGGATTGCTAGGCTGCATTAATGAGGTCAGACGGAACCAGGAACCAAAACAATCTAAGGGTGTGGAATGGTATTCTGCTCTCAGTTTGTCTGTCACTTACAATTCCGAGGTTACATCCAGGGCCTCATTTATAACCATTGTGTATATACAAAACAGACCCTGAAAGATGTGTACGCCACTTCCTACGCAAATGGTGGGATTTAAAAAAACACTGGAAAATTTGCACACCTGCACGCAACCTCTGACCCATGTGTACGCACTTTTCGGAGAAAGAGTAGTTTGGCAACACTGAATGGTGGGCTGAGGAACTGATGGCATATTTGAGTTGTTACTCGTAGATACCATTATAATAAACATGCAAACCACTTTAAATCCTCATTATTAATCTTTATCAAAACTACAGTGTAGTGAAACTAGGATGATGTTATTTAAAACACTGTTCTGTTTCAGGGAATAATTATTTGTGGCTCAATGGAAATACTTACAGATAAAGATTATACTGTACAGTATATTCAAATATTTTTATTGATTTTCATTATTATAACAATTTCAGCCACACAAACAGAAACAACAACATTCTTCTTAAATCACATATATCACACCAAAACACATAACTACAAACACATACACACCCCTTTAGAAAAAAAAAAAAAAATTGGAAAGTGTCTCAACGGATTCAACGTAAGATAAAAAGGGCTGCCAGACCCTATAAAACTTTCCAGAGGAGTCTCGGATAGTGTATTTAAGCTGTTCAAGTTTAAGATAAGACATCACCTCTACTACCCAGTGTTTGTGAGATGGTGGCCTTGCCTTTTTCCAACTGAGAAGAATCAGGCGCCTAGCCAATAATGAGGAAAAGGCAATGATTTCTACCTGATTAGCTGATAAGTGCACTTCTTCCGGCACTACACCAAAAATGGAAGTCAAGGGATTAGGGTCCATGTCTTTGTCACATATAGATGAAAATGTTCTGAAGATGTCTATCCAAAAGATTTTCAATCTGGGGCATCCCCAAAACATATGACTCAGGTCTGCTGGTTCCAAACCACATCTGGGACAAGATGGGTCTGACCCCGGATACATCTTAGCCAGCTTGCTTCTAGACAGATGGAGCCTATGAAGGACTTTGAATTGTCCATATCTAATACATACAGAAGATGAGTGTACCAATTCTATTGCATAATGCCAGGCTGTATCTGACATTTTTATTCCCAGTTCCTCCTCCCATTGGCCTCTTATATGGTCTAGAGATGGAAAGGTGGTACTTTGAATAACCTCATATAAAATAGATATCATACCCCTTCGAAAAGGGTCCATATTTAACAACTCATCTATCCAGCCCCCTTCAGGTTGGTTCAAGGAAGGAGAGAAGTGTTTTTTAATGAAGCTACGGACCTGTAAGTACCTAAAGAAATTCTCAAAGTCTGTTCTTAGCGGTTGGAATGAAATAAATATGCCATCTTTAAAAAGGTCCTTAACACAACTAATTCCGTTTCTAGACCACAATTGAAATGCTGAATCTATAAGAGAAGGAGGCAATAAAGGGGTCAACAGAATGGGGGCTTGTTTACTATTAAAGTGAAGTCTGAACTGTGACCATATTCTTATATCTGCGTGTTACACTCACGCCTAGATAGAGAAATTTATCAAAGCTTACTGAGAATGGGAAGGACTGGAAAGACATTTGTTGTGCTCTTTGATTGATAGGGAAAAGAAGACTCTTTGCCAAGTTAATTTTGTATCCCGAAATATATCCAAAATCTGAAATAATTGTAAGGGCTTTCGGTATAGAGGAATCTGGATTAGACAGAAGAAGGAGGAGATCATCCGCATAAAGCATAAGCTTATGCTCGTGTCCCTCCCTTAGTATTCTGGGCAATCCATCTGCATTCCTTAAAAAGATTGCAAGAAAAGCAGGGGGGACAGAGGGCAACCCTGCCTTGTACCCCTAGAGAGTGGGAAGCACTTAGAAATTATATTATTCGTTCGAATGGATGCTTGAGGTCTAGTATATAGAATCTTGATCCAAAAACAGAATACAGGGCTTCAGTACAGTACAATACAGTGTTGCGAGTAGATAAACATATTCAATTCTATCAAATGCTTTGTGAGCGTCTAAAGATATTAAGATCTCTGGATTAATATTATTTTCGGGTGAGTAGATAACATTAAATAAACTACAAAGATTATAAGATAACTGCCTCCCAGCAATAAAACCAGTTTGATCCGGGTGAATTACCTTTCTCATGACTGGCTTAATTCTAATTGCCAGCACTTTAGCCAGGATCTTATAGTCACAGCAAAGTAAACTGATCGGACGATAAGATTCACACTTAAGCGTATCCTTATCCTTTTTGAGAAGGACAGATATGACAGCCTTTGAAACACAGGCCTCCTCAAATACTTTACAGAGGTGCTAGCTTAGCAGAAAACTTCTTGTAAAACTCGGCCGGATAGCCGTCGGGGCCCGGCGCTTTTCCAGATTTTAATTTCTTAATTGCATTGTCAATCTTACAAACTGTTATATTACCTTCTAGAGCAGATTTATCAGAATTCTAATTTACTAACAAGACCATCTATTCGTTCAGTGTCATTTACCTCAGTGCTGTAAAGATTTTCATAAAAAAAATTAACTCATCATTGATTCCCTGTTGATCAGTAATAATGTTGCCATCACATTTACTGATTGCCGGTATAAAACCAGCTGCTGCAGATTGTTTAAGTTGATAAGACAAAAACCTGCCAGCTCGCTCGCCATGTTCATAGTGAATCTGGCGCGATCTCAAATGAAGATCTTCTGCGTGCTCGCTGGTCAGAGAATCAAATTCCGCTTGAAGCAGGAGTCTATCCTTATGTAGTTATTTGGAAGATGACGTTGAGTGCAGCTGATCAGTCGTATTTATTTTATTTATAATTTCTGTAATTCGCTTTGATTTATTTTTCTTTACACTTGCTTGATATGAAATAATTTGCCCCCTCACATACGCTTTCAGAGTATCCCATAGAATGCTTTAACTTATTTCTGGGGATTCATTTGTCTCAAGAAAGAAATCAATTTGAGCATCTATGAATTTTATAAAATCATCATCAGCCAAAAGTCTTGAGTTAAAACGCCACATACGTTGGGGGATTATATTACCTGGGAAATGAAGCTTTAGTGATACTGGACTATGGTCTGAAATAACAATGCTACCATATTCCACTTTTGACATTAAGGGGAGTAGCTTCCTGTCCAGAAGAAAATAATCAATCCTGGAATACGTTTGATGTACTGGTGAATAGAAGGAAAACTGCTTAGATGATGGATACTTAAACCTCCAGGGGTCACTTACACCATATGTCTGGAGAAAGGAGCGCTGATACACTGCGCTGACTTACTTGCTGTATTAATTTTAGAGCTAGAGCGGTCCAAAACTGGGTGTGAACACAATTCAAATCACCTTCTAAAATTAGATTATGTGTATTGAGATTAGGCAAAAGTGAAAAAAAGTCACTGAAGAATTGTACGTTGTCCCAATTAGGTGCGTACACATTGGCCAGGACCACAGGCATGTTAAAATGTTTACCCCGAATTATTACGTATCTGCCATTTTTATCCATCACAGTTGCCTCCTTAACAAACTGTACATTCTTATGTATGAGCACAGCAACTCCCCTGCTTTTGCTGTTAAAATTAGAATGGAATATTTGTGTAAAGCCTCCTCTGTGAAGTTTAGAATGGTCTTTGTTGAACAGATGAGTCTCTTGCAAATATACTATATCCGATTTCAATGTATTAAGATGCGTGTAAACCTGATTTTGTTTTATTGGGTGATTTAGCCCCGCACATTCCAACTGACAAAGTTTGTCTCTGCCCCACCTATGTTACTGAAGGCCATGGCAAGAACATCTCAGCAGTAACATTAAAGGGCCTCTTTGAAAAGATAAAGAGAAAAAAACCTAGCAACATTATATTAAACCTAATATTAAATCCTTGCGTTTGAACCCGCAAGCTCTTCCAGTTATTCTGACTTTTAAATAGCTTACCACATTAGCCCTCACTTGGAAAACATATTATAGAGCTCTTACAGTTATTAAATTACAAAGCTGCCCCACAGTTGACACAAACTGAACTTCAGAAATAACAATAATGAACATATATTATAATGACGATTAATGGGTGAGCAGAGGGAAAAATGAAAAAAAAACACTTAGACCAAATGTTTTTCATACGAACTTTCTCATTCAGTCTTTTGTGGCCAAGTGGCTAAAGATTACTGTCCATCTGTCCTTTACTGTCCAGGCCTTTAAATTTAAATCTTTAGCTCGCGTTGAAACGCGTTGCATAATGTAGTCTTAAATTTACATTACATAAACATTGCCCTGCTGCCCGACCAATCGCTGGCCGCTGGTATGTGTGCAATCGTCACTTATCTTTGCAGGTAAGGTATTTCAAGTCTTTAGCTTTCGCCGCGTCCTTAAAGCTGGTCTCCCGTCCGTCCTGTGTCGTAATTCGCAAGATTGCGGGGTATCTCAGCCCAAAACGAACCCCCTCACAGTTGCGAAGTAAACTCCTTGCCTCGTTGAAAGCTGCTCGCTGCTTGCTCACTGCCTGGGTGAAATCGGGTAGGACCCGTATGCGATCTCCGTGGCTTGTGGTAATTATCTTCATTTCTATGGCTTTCTTCAAGATGTCCTCTTTTTCAGGGAAATAATGACATCTCACCACAAAGGCGCGCGACGGTTCATTGTCATCAACTGGTTTGCTGTTGAGCCTGGTCCAAAAGTGGAATCTTCTCAAGATTCAGAGCATCTTTCAGGAGGCCGGCTACGAACTCAGTTATACGTTTACCGTGCTCTCGCCCCTCTTTAACTCCCGTAATACGAAGATTTGAGCGGCGAGACCTTGCCTCGAGATCTTCACTCCGTTCTCTCAGCAGGGCCAGTTCCTTTTTCATGACATTAAACTCCTTTTCCAGGGTAGTAATAGAGTCCGAATGGCCTCCCAAGGCGGACTCCAGTCCGGTCACCCGCTCCTCCACTGCTTCCACTCTGGCATTAACGTGTTCAACGGCGCTGCGTAACTCCGTCCGGAGCTGGTCGATTTGGCTGCAGAGTTCATCTGATTGAGAGGCGGCCTTTTCTTCGATTTTTGCGATTGGTATCTTTGAGTGAATTAATTGCTTAAAGAACTGCGCCGTTGTCATTCGCTGAGACAGTTTCTTTCTTTAAAGCCGTTTGCAATTCGGAGCTAGCATTAGCATGCTGGCTAGCAGCAGATTCTACATCTCTGCGGCTGCGGCTCTTATTCATCTTGCTTCAAAAGTCAAACTATGTTCAAAACAGCAGGACTCTGACTGTTAGGCACTTAATATACAATAAAGGCAGCTTTCACGCACTAATGCTTAAAAATATGAGCAATATAAACTAAATTTGAAGTTCCTTGTAAGGAGCTCAGCAACTCTACGTCATTACATGGCGCTGCTCCAACCGGAAGTCCCTCGCAGATAAAGATTATTAACTTTACGTATTTTGTAGCATTGCCTGGTGCAGTAAAATTAACAACGGTGGCCTCTAGAGCACTCGTCTGCCGAGTGTTCAACCGATTGTGTGTTAACTTTTAATGAACGCGTTATTCTTCTGGCCTTGATGAATAACGGTCCGTGCCCAATACAGCAATACTACAGAGCCGGTAACAGTATCGCACAGTTTAAGGGATGTGTTATGTGTATTAAGCAGAGACAATCATGGGTGAATACAAATGAATATTTATTGACTAAGCTACTGAAGTACGATATCGACTAACTAACATAAAACACATACACATTCACACGCATACAAGAGAAAGCATAGAAAATAAGAGAAAGAGTAAAGAGAGACACATTAAATCAGCAGAACATTTTTGGACAAACCACCGGGTTTTCTCTACAAAAAGTTCACCTTTGTAGCAAAGGGGCAAGGCTTAAGTGCTGTTGAATGGTGATAAATAGGATACTTGCATTGCATGGTTGCGTCGGCAAAAATCCTGGTGCACGAGAGAGAGAGAGAGAGAGAGAGAGAGAGAGAGAGAGAGAGAGAGAGAGAGAGAGAGAGAGAGAGAGAGAGTGTCCCAGTGGATTCGTGGAGTTCGTTTTCGGAGAGCAAAGTTTCGCGAGAAGTGTAGAAGTCTGCCGAAGTCTGCCGAAGTAAGATCGCCGGAAAGTCTGTCCTGAAGAAGGGGCAGGTCCCATGAAGGTTGGATTGATTCCGAGATCATGAGCCAAGAATTGTCCACTACATGTCGGTCTTAAAGACACAGCTGCCACGCCTTTGTTAGTTCACCTGGCCAATGCCAAGGGACAAAGTTTTTTTGTTTCTCCCCGTGACTTTGATTTACATAGGTATGGCAGTATGTCCTGTTTGCACCGAGCACATAAACTTATTGTAAAGTGAGTATGATGCACACCATGACTATGTACTGTGCATCATTAATGGAATTTGTGGATAATGTGTGGATCATTTTGATACCACACACGTGAGAGGGGTGAAGTAGGAACAATGGTTATTCATTCATCTGCCATGAAATAACAGTTAAACTTCAACAGTAATGAAATACATGCACTAACTATGGTAGGGCATTAAGTGGCAACAGAGGAACACACACACACACACACACACACACACATATATATATATATATATATATATATATACAAATTGGACAGTTTATTCTTGGTCATTCTAGAGAGTCTCTTTGATGTGTTTGGAATGTTCTTCTCTAGTCCTCTCTGCAAATCTCCAGGCGCCCTGGAGAATCTCAGGGAGTTGAGTTGGGTGTCACTCTCTCATTTTCCGATTGTTATGATATGGTATTGTTACAGATGCAGCCTCAGACACAGATGGTAAGTAAAATCAGACAAGCGAGTTTATTGACAGAGATGAATAAGCAAGTGAGTATGAACAGTATAAATATGAATATTAGTCTCTGGATATATTTACTGATGATTTGTCTTTTTTAGTATCGCAGGAGAGATGGACTGTGGAGCGCTGACCCAGGAGCTGGTGGGCGATGACCAGAACAGGTAAGCAACTTCACACATAGACTACATGGGAACAGACAAGGAGACACAGGAGATTGAGGAGTTTGGCATGGGAAGCAGGTAAGTAGCGGGTTTAGAGTCCTTATAACAGGAAGCAGGTAAGTAGCGGGTTTAGAGTCCTTATAACAGGAAGCAGGTAAGTAGCGGGTTTAGAGTCCTTATAACAGGAAGCAGGTAAGTAGTGGGTTTAGAGTCCTTATGTACATTGGAGACCAGACAAAGTGACTACGTGAGGGTTGTGCTTTTATCTGGTGGTGCTGGTGATTGATGATGCGGTGCAGGTGTGTGTAATTAGTACTCGGGGGATCATCAGTGTTGATAGGTAGATTTGGTGGATTTGGTATCTCCTTGGTATCCCCTCTCTATGGCCTGCTCCTGAGGGCTGAAAACCCAGACGCCGTAGTGGGCAACCTCGGCTTCGAGGAGCTGGAAGCTGGGGATGTGAGGCGTGGAATTCTGTTAAGAGGTTGGGATCAACAATGTCATCTTTAGGGACCCAGGACCTTTCCTTAGGGCCATAGCCCTCCCAGTCCACCAGATACTCCACCACAATGTCCAGGCTGGACCAGGCTCTGTGGAAACAGGAAAAACAGGTGAGTGGAAGGGTTTCAGTAGAGAGACATGGAGTGTGGGGTTTATTCTGTACTGTGAGGGGGGCTTGAGTTTGTAGGTGATGGTGTTGATCTGGCGTGTGATGGGAAAGGGAACAATGAATCTGGGACTCAGCTTTTTGCAGGGAAGGCGTAAACGGATGTATTGTGTCGATGGCTATACTTTCTGTCCCGGGTGAAATGTGGGGGTGAGTCGTCTGTGTGCGTCTGAATAGAGTTGTTGACATCTTACCGCTCTCTGTAGTTGTTGGTGAGCTCTAAGTTCCAGACACTCTTGCTCTCCCTGAACCAGTGGGTGACATCGGATGGCTCACCTTACCAGAGAAGGTGCACACTGGAAAGGAGTGAGGCTGGTGGAAGGCTGACGAAGAGAAATTTGTGCGTACTCACGGTCACACCTAAGAGGGAGAAAAAGGTGGCATGTCGTTTTCACCATGGCACACTTCCGACATCCTCTCATGTACCTTCTCACGTTGTTAGCCATCCAGGCCACCAGAAGTAATCTTTTAGCAGCGAGAGGGTTGCATTGGTCCTGGGATGACCAGTGCCCAGTGAAATGTGCATAGAGTGGATCAGAGAAGTTCTTTGCCTGTGAGGGACATAATTTAATTAAATTCAATTTTATTTGTATAGCGAAGGTATGACGTATGTATGATCATATAGATTAAGTCGAGGAGGATTACCCTTAATTACAGCTGAGGTAAGATGGCTCCTACTCCAGATGCTGAGGCATCCACCTCGACAACAAAGGGCTTTTGTGGGTGGATGAGGAATGGAGCCGTGGTAAAGGATGTCTGGAGGGTCTTCATGGCTTTGTCGGCTTCAGGCATCCAGGACAAAGACTTGGGCTTGTTCTTTAGTAGGTTGGTCAGGGTTTTTCCTGGGTCAAAAATGGTCTTTGTGGTGGCTAAAAAACATGGTCATCCACATGTGATTAAAAGTACCGTACTCGTGAACTGCGAGATTGCAGAATAAATGCATAGAATCAGTTTATTATTTTACCTTGCTATGTTTACTCAAATAAATCAAATAAATACAAAATAACAACACAAAAACTGAAAAAGAATGCTTCAGCTGTTTTATATATACAACTAAAAATCTACCAACACAGATATTTCCAGTGACTCTTACTATCATCCTTTCTTACCTTCTTAGCAAAAAAGGCTGCAATTTTTCTATTGGCCTTCACTGCTTTTTATTTGCTGACCTGATAATTATTTTGATTTATTATCACATTAAAAGTAACTATTGAAAGGGAATTAAAAGATAAACTATTAATTCCAATCCTTTATTTTAAGCGACAGTCCTTATTTTCACCACATAACAACAACAAAAATGTGCTTTGTTCAGGTTTTACCTCATTCCTGTTTAAACAAAATGATTTTATTGGTAATTTACTGCACATTTATTGTACTGCATATATTGTAGATTATCAGCCTAAATCTTAGTAAATACTCTTACAAAATGGCCTAAGCACACTTATATGTTTTGAGGTGCTCTGAGTGACTGAATTGACACACATGCATTTAAACAGCGAGTGTAGTAAGTTCAGCATTGGACATATTTCCCAAAAGCATCGTTAGCCAACTATGGTCGCAAATTATGTCGTTGAATCGTTAAACTATGTTGGCATCTATGGCATCAAAGTTTTGTGAGAGAGTTTTGAAAGCATACAAAGCAATCTGTTTATGTGGTACTTTAATGTCATAAGCCGAACATTCTGCTCAACACTGAATAAAGCCGAACTACGGCATGGTCGGCACCTCGAAACTAAAGTTTGAACACAAAGAGAGTGCACAGGAAAAGGAGGGACTCCTTGTTCTTTCCTGCAGTCTTAACAATCGCAGCAGTTACCTACATCACTCATACATGACGTTTGGTGATCGAAAAAAGCTTTGGTGCAGGAAAAACTTTCAATGTGGCAAAAATCCTGTTGGTATGGGGTGATGTGATGGAACTGTAATTGTAGATGAATCGGTGGTAGAAATTGGAAAAACCCTAGGAATCTCTACAGTTCTTTAACAGTTGTGGGTAGTGATGGGAAGTTCGATTCTTTTCAAGCGAACCGTTTCTTTCGGACAGTTCGATTCAATGAACCGGTTGAAAAAAAACGGTTCACCAGTTCTTTTACGCTCCGACGTAATGACGTCATTAGCGATGACGTACTGGCATCAAATCTATCACGGGCTTAACACATTCAAATATAAAGTCAGTAATCATAACATCAGTCAATTAAAACATCATTATAATCTGATACATTTCTTACAATTTGTTTTTTTTGTATCTAAAGCATCAACACATATACAGGCAGTGATCTGCAAACAGTTATGACGTCAATAAATTAGTCTTCATCAGCGCAGAAACTATGCTCCACTTACTATGTATAATCCATTAACTTACGTTTCGCCGGATTGGCCCATTATCCTCGTTTCACCCGCGCTCACGATGGCATCAGTTGGCGGAGAAGCGATCCGTCTGCAGTAGACAGCAGTTGTGCGTGAGTTCAGCTTAGTTTTGTTTACTTTGTTATTGCGCTGTGTTGAATATTGCCAATTGTTGGTTAAGAATTATCTTTTATTTATCTATAGTGTTTCTAAAAGGGTACCTTTATTTTATTCGATCCTGCCCTGTGTGTATTCGTTAACTATAGCATTTTAAACTATATTATTGCTTCCTGAGCGCTATCACTTTGCATTTAGCACTCGATTACGCGGAGCTATCCCAGGTGTTAGCTCGTAGTTTCGACCCCAGCAACATTAGCCTAATTAAGCCTTTGTTGTGGAAATTGGAAAGGCGTGTTTAGCTGTTTTCAATCAAGTCGTAATCAGCCATTGCACTTAAACGGCGCACCCGTAGCGTCAGCGGTAGCGTCAGCCCTCGTGTGAAGACCTATGAGTGTAAAGACCATCGACTCTACCTGTGCGACTCCACTGAGCAAGGACACAGACAAGGCACTCAAGTATCACGTTTTAATTTAAGTAATAATTTTAACATGACTTTCTATTTGATGCATCCCTCTTCGTAACCTCTATGCACTCTCAGCCTATCCCTGTAATCCACCATAGACACGCCTACAGACACTCGTCATACCGCACACACTCTGACCTGCACCCCATTCACACCACCCCCACCCCTCCTCTGTCTCTCTCTGTGGGCCTCTGGAACTGCCAGTCAGCTGTAAACAAGGCTGAGTTCATCCCTGCCTTTGCTACACAGTCAGACATTCACATCCTCGGTCTCACTGAGACATGGATCCGTCCAGAGGACTCCGCCACTCCCACTGCACTCTCTTGCAACTACGCTTTCTCCCACTCCCCTCGACAATCCGGCAGGGGTGGTGGCACAGGTTTACTCTTTCCCATCACATGGAAATATACATGCCTTCCAGAATTATGCACAAACACTTCCTTTGAATACCACGCGGTTACCGTTTCATTTCCTTCTCTGATTCACATCACTGTAGTTTACCGCCCACCAGGGCCACTTCACAACTTCACTGATGAACTTGATGTGCTTCTCTCCTCATTTCCTGAGGACGGCAGCCCACTCATGGTCTTTGGTGACTTTAATATTCACCTGGAGAAATCCTCTGCCTCTGACTTTTTAAACCTCCTCTCCTCATTTGACCTCTCCCTCCTTACCACCACCGCTACTCATAAATCAGGAAACCAACTAGACCTCAATTTCACACGCAACTGCATCACCTCAAGTCCTACTGTCCTACCCCTACATATCTCCGATCACTTCTTCATAACTTGCAACATACATCTCAGCTCTAACAACACAGCCACACCCACATCTGTTTCATTCAGGCGCAACCTCCGCTCTCTTTCCCCCTCTCTCATCTCTCTCATGAGTTATCATCCTCTCTCCCTTCCAACTTCTCATCCCTGGATACCAATACAGCCACGGACACCCTATGTTCAACACTAACATCCTGTCTAGATAACCTCTGCCCTCTATCCTCCAGACCAGCTCGTGCCTCCCTCCCTGCCCTTGGCTTTTCGGACGTCCTTAGGGATCATCGGACCAAACTCAGGGCTGCTGAAAGGAAATGGCGTAAGACGAAACACCCACCCGACCTCTGTGAGTACCAGTCACTACTTTCATCCTTCTCCGCTGCTGTCCACACAGCAAAGACATCTTATTACATCACAAAGATCAGTCACACATCAGATTCTAAAGAACTTTTCAAAACCTTTAGCGCCCTCCTCTCTCCACCTACCCCCCCACCTGCCTCGTCAGTATCAGCTGATGATTTTGCTAACTTTTTCATAAACAAAACATCCCTGATCAGCAGCCAGTTCTCAACTCCTGAAACCCCAGCACACACACAGGCTTCACCCAGCTCCACTTTTTCCTCTTTTTCCACTTTAAACTATGCTGAAGTTACCAAACTTCTCTCCTGCAGCCCCACCACCTGCCCACTTGACCCAATCCCCTCCCATCTGCTCCAATCCATCTCCAGCATAGTCACTCCATCACTCACACACATTATTAACTCCTCACTCCTCTCTGGCACCTTCCCCACCACCTTTAAGCAGGCCCGGGTCACCCCGCTGCTTAAAAAACCCACTCTCAACCCTTCCCTCAACGATAGCTACAGACCTGTCTCTCTCCTCCCGTTCATCTCTAAGACACTGGAGCCGAGCTGTTTTTTATCAGATTTCATCCTACCTCTCCCAGAATGAACTACTGGACAAACGACAGTCCGGTTTCAAGAGCAACCACTCCACAGAGACTGCACTTCTGTCAGTCACTGAGACACATCATCTGTTCTCATTCTGCTGGATCTTTCCACCGCCTTTGACACGGTCAGCCACCAGATCCTACTGACATCCCTCTCATCACTAGGGATCACAGGTACCCCACTCCAATTGTTTAAATCCTACCTCTCAGACAGGTCCTTCAGGGTGTCATGGAATGGGGAGCTGTCTAAAGCCCATCCCTTGGCCACTGGCATTCCTCAGGGATCTGTTCTTGCACCACTCCTCTTCTCCATCTACACAACATCCCTGGGTCCCATCATTCAATCACATGGCTTTGATTACCACTGCTATGCTGATGACACCCAGATTTTCTTCTCCTTCCAGCCAGATGACCCCACAATAGCATCATGCATTGCAGCCTGCCTGAATGACATCTCATCTTGGATGACTAAACACCACCTTCAGCTAAACCTTACCAAAACTGAGCTCCTGGTACTTCCGGCCACACCGGCAATGCAACACAACCTCACAATTCAAATTGGCAACACAACCATTACACCATCTAAATCAGTTAGAAACCTTGGTGTAATCTTCAATGACCAGCTGTCCTTTACCGAACACATCTCAAGGATAGCACGGTCTTGTAGATATGCACTTTACAACATCAGGAAGATCAGGCCATATCTCACAGAGCACGCTGCCCAACTGCTTGTCCAAGCCATGGTAATCTCCAGACTGGACTATTGCAATGCTCTTCTGGCTGGTCTTCCTGCACGAACAATCAAACCATTGCAGATGATACAGAACGCTGCAGCAAGACTTGTCTTCCAGGAACCCAAAAGAGCACATGTCACGCCACTCATCTCTCTCCATTGGCTACCGGTGGCGGCCCGCATTAAATTTAAATCATTAATGCTGACATTTAAAACCATCACAAACTCTGCACCCTCATACTTTAACTCTCTTCTCCATACCTACAACCCATCCAGAACCCTACGCTCAACGAATGAACGTCGACTGGTGGTACCATCACAGAAGGGCACTAAATCTCTCTCTCGCTCTTTCTCCTTCTCTGTTCCCGGCTTGTGGAATAATCTCCCTAACGCAATCCGGTCTGCCACATCCCTCACCTCCTTTAAAAAACTACTAAAAACACACCTTTTCCACGAACACCTGACAGCATAAAAAAAAAACACTTTTCCTTCCTCTACAGGTATTTATCTAGCACTGCATAACATTGTAAACTTAGGAAAGCACTTCTTTGTACTATTGCTGCCGCTTTTGATGTATCGCTTCATTGTCTCCTAATATTTGTAAGTCGCTTTGGATAAAAGCGTCAGCTAAATGCCTAAATGTAAATGTAAATGTAAAATGTCCGGTTCAGAGTTCAGACACCTGTGGCAGGCGGTGGTGCTGTTCGGTAGTTCAGATCACACACGCTGTCACTGAATAACGCATGCGCAGTATCATCAGCTCACCGGTTCTCAAATCCGACACGTCCGAAAGGTTCTCAGTTGTGTACTGATGATCCGAACACCGCTGCAACCGGTTGACTCGAGAACGAGATTGAGATCCGAACACCACTGCAACCGGTTGACTCGAGAACGAGATTGAGATCCGAACACCGCTGCAACCGGTTGACTCGAGAACGAGAGCCGTGTGTACGGTCGTTCGGGTGCGCCGCACATGCGCACTCAGCAGTATCAGCTGCTTACTCATCATCATCATCAGTTCTCTCTTTACAGCAGTGAACTGTGAACTGTACAACAGAATAACTCCGGGATGTTGGTTTATTTCGAGTCAGAGGGAGTGTCAGGCACGTCAAAAAGTAAGTAACTTTAGTAATTGTGGCTTAGTGTTTGCTTACTGGAGATGCGAATCATTTCGAACGATTCAGACCGATTTGGTGAACTGGTTCGACCGGTTCACTGAAAAGAACCGGTTAAAAAGAACGATTCGTTCGCGAACCGGACATCACTAGTTGTGAGAGTGGGCCAGAAGTGAATAGCTTTAACCTTCCCCTCATTCATCTTGGTGCCATGGGGACTGATCTAATAACCCAGGAACTGAATGGTGGAGTAATAAGTGCATTTCTTGTGTTTGTGTTAAGCAAACACAAGAAATGCACTTATTACTCCACCATAAATGAATATATCAATCATAAATTAATTATATCACAAGTAATAAAAATTAGACCCAATCAAAATTCAGACCTACACAGCTTCAAATTTTTGTAAATTTAGTACATAGCTGTAAATCTAAAACTTTTGATCAAAAGTACTGTAGTGAGCCTCACATGGGGCACCAATTAATAGTACGCCTCACACAGGACACTAGAGGTGTTAGTGAGACTT
This sequence comes from Beaufortia kweichowensis, assembly GCA_019155185.1. NCBI lineage: Eukaryota > Metazoa > Chordata > Actinopteri > Cypriniformes > Gastromyzontidae > Beaufortia > Beaufortia kweichowensis. The sequence goes on along the minus strand of CM032812.1, from coordinate 2,091,999 downwards.
GACCCCACGTCACTTCAAGTGTGTGTGTGTGTGTGTGTCAGATGACCTCTCCCTCCTTTTAACTCGGGGCACCAGCTGAGGAATTCCACCTCAACATTTGTTGGAATAAATCCAACATAAATCATAAATAATATGATAAGAAAAATTATGTAAAGTGGAGGGAGTAAAGCACCTGGAGTATCTGAAGGATTTCGTGAGATTCGTGCTAACTTATAGAGCCTTTAACTGTATTATCAACACAAGGAAGACACAATTGTAATAAAAGAGGATTTATTTACAAAAGACATACAAGAATAACTAACACACTACTAAATGATACTAAAGAGCTAAAGGATAGTAAGGTTGTGTGTAAAGAATGAAGAGAATGCAGGTAACTAAGGTATAAACTGAAATGAACTGAAAGAGTACACTAATGCCAAGGTCTCTAGAAAGAGGTTTGGTAAGTGATATTTACGTTTACGTAAGCAGTCCGAGGGTGGCGACGTCCTCCACTGGTGAGGCTGGGCCTTGTTGCAGTGGTGAAGGAGTCTGAATCCGTTCAACAGACTTGAACACGAAGCGCTGTGGGATGCTAATCTCCTGGAGCACCAAAAGGGTCCTGCCGATCTGGAACACGCAGATGAGGCCCTGAAGCTGGTGCGGAAGATCCTTGACGATCTGGAACACACAGATGAAGGTACCTGGATGTAAGATTGCCCTCCTGGGCTTAACCTTGTTGCAGACGTTTGGGATTGCCTTTCTGGACAGCAGGCTCTGAACGTGGTTTCTCTATTTCAGTCCTTGCGGGGAGACTCAGAACTGGGTGATCTGTTATGCTTCCTAGCACAACAGCCAGAAAACTCAGAACGGGTGATCTGCTATGCTTCCTTCCCAGAAACTCAGAACGGGTGATCTGTTATGCCTTTTTCCCGGAAACTCAGAACGGGTGGTCTGTTATGCTTCCTAGCACACAGGCTGGAAACTCAGAATGGGTGATCTGTTATGCTTCCTAGCACACAGGCTGGAAACTCAGAACGATGTGTTGCTGTTATGCTTCCCAGCACACAGCCTGGAAACTCAGAACGGTGTGTTGCTGTTATGCTTCCCAGCACACAGCCTGGAAACTCAGAACGGGTGATCTGTTATGTTTCCTTCCCGGAAACTCAGAACGGTTGATCTGTTATGCTTCCTTCCTGGAAACTCAGAACGGTTGATCTGTTATGCTTCCTTCCCGGAAACTCAGAACGGTTGATCTGTTATGCTTCCTTCCCGGAAACTCAGAACGGGTGATCTGTTATGCTTCCTTCCCGGAAACTCAGAACGGTTGATCTGTTATGCTTCCTTCCCGGAAACTCAGAACGGTTGATCTGTTATGCTTCCTTCCCGGAAACTCAGAACCAAGAATTTGTGTTGAAAGGGTACTTTTATCCCCTTTCAGATAAGGAGGAGATTGCATTTTGGCGCTTGTCCGTTGCAGGGCTGTGATTGGCTGTTGATGTCAGAGAGGGCTCACTCATCCTTTTGCTTGTGAAGTGAATGTATTTGCATAGAGTAAAGCACAGCATTAAAACTGTGTCTTCACTGTTTTACCTATGGAATTATCACTTCCCAAACCACTTTCAAAATACCTTTGGCTTTGTCCTGAATACAAAGAGTATAAACATGACAAAAATATATTAAACTATCATGCATGAATTCATTCATATGTGAATAGCATTTGTAAAACTTCCGTATTTAACACAAATGACTATTACAAAGTATGTTCTCAGAGAGTACGGAATGAATATGTGATATGTCCAATATGTTTGTGTCCATTTTTATAAATTAAGGAATGTAGAGATGTGTCCTTTGTTTTAGCCAAAGCTGCCGCACGGCCGGTTAATTACCCGCCTGGATCTTTGGGTGAGGGTTTTAGTTTGATGATAAGGCTGCCCTATAGAGGGTGTCTGGCAGTTTCTCTGGTAGCCTTATCTGATGACACTGGTCCTTAGTTTACATTAAAGAGGGACCCTGCTTGTAAAGTTGGGACCTGAAATGCCTTCTGGAGTGCTGTTCACTACAGTACTGATGGGTGAGGCCACTGGGTTTGTCCACCACCTAACTGTGAACCAATCTGAATTTCACCTTTGAGATATCTAAAACTCTCCTCTCCGGTCACACGACCACCTGCCCATTAGATCCTATTCCCACCCACCTCCTACACCGAAATTAGCAGGACCTTTCGCAAGGATCACCTAGTCTTAATTTATCCCATTATGTGGCCACGTAGTTTCGCTGACAGATAGCGAGTCCTTTTGGGCTTCGTAATCCGTTTATGACTTAGCAGTGTTTCTCGAGTTGGCTCCAAAAGGGGCATTTTTAACTTTCATACCATTTGCGATTGCGGAACTTTTACTAAAAAAAAAAGTTAATTTCTGAAAGTAATCTGCTCTACAAAACAATTTGTTATGCAGTTATTTATAAATTAATGTAAAATGAATCACAAAACATTTAGTGTTTGTAGTCCACATGCTTGATTTTTTTGGCAGTCTATCTTTTAGTAAGGCTAAAGGTTTGATCTTAAAATTAGATTTTGTTTCTTAAAAACTCATCTTTCCAAAATTATTAGTTAAAAATGCAGCTTAGTTCAAAATGCAGTAGCTAGAGTTCTTACAAGAACAAAAAAGTATAAACATTTTAGCCCAGTTCTGTCAACACTGCACTGGTTACCCATCACGCAATGCATTTACTTTAAGATCTTACCGATTTCTTATAAGGCTCTACATGGTTTAGCTCCTCAGTACCTGAGTGAGCTACTCCTCCTAGGTACTCCTTCACGTTCATTGCACTCTCAGGACTCTCAGGATCCTGTTGAATTTTAAAATGCAAGGTTTTTTCTCATTATATATGTATATATACAGGTATTTATCAATGGAGTTTGGGTTCCTTGTCACCGTCACCGTGTTGGAGTGCTCACTGGGAGACTGCTGATATTAGATATTAAATTAGCTTAGGGTTTTGTAAATTCTGTTATCATCTAGTTTTAACTTTTTATATTTTCAATATTTCATTTACAGTATATCCTTTTGTTTTTGTTTTATCTGAAAAGCTGCTTTGAAACAGTGCTACATTGTAAAAGCTCTATTCAAATAAATTGAAATTGAACTTGAACTTATATAAAATTATAAAGTACTATTTGTTCATACAAAAAAGAATAATACATGTATCTCTTATCTTGACATATTATAAATGTATTAACCATAAAATTGGCTAAACTTTGCAGAGATGTTGTAATGATGCCTGTCTGTGTTTCCTTGTGTGTCAACATCTTGCCCTGCTTCCCTTATACTGGACAGATGTCATTCAAACTACATTTCCTGGATACAGGTGTCTTGTTAAAGGGGACAGATGCGATTTCTTGTTTTACTTTCTCTTTAGTGTGTTATGTAGCTGTTTGTGCATGTATAAGATCCGCAGAGTTACAAAGCTCAAAGTCTCAAACCCAAAGACATATTCTACATAAACTTCAAGGCTCAGCCACACCTTCCTAAAACGGCTCGTTCAAACACGCCCCCATATTTCTATGTTAAAATGTGGTGCTAAAGAAAGAAGGCATACCTTCATTCTCGTTGTTGTATTGTTGCCGCTGGCGCCACCATGTTGTGAAGGGGCATAACATTTCCGTCATACGCTCGCGGTATTCGGGCCAATCAAGGTACACTGGACCGCCGGCCAATCAGTGTACACCGTGCTTTTTAGAATGATGAGCTTTGTAAAATTTGACGCGTTTCAGAAAGGCGGGTGATAGGTCTATTTCTTAAAACCTCTATCAATAAAGAACAACAATCAGACCAAGACTGGTGTTTCAATACTCGCGAGGGTGAGAGCAGCTTTGAGATCTTTCAGAAAGGTTCTCTATCACTCTCTCTCAGAGTCTCTTCTCCCTCGTAGCCTTTTTATTGCATAAAACAACTCCCATAAGACAACTCCCATTGAAGGACATGAAAGGATTTATGTGTGCAATAATACAGATAAGCATTATGAGTGTGGGCCTCTCAATGGCCTTGTTTCTGTAATACATGATTAATACTTGTGGTATGTGAATGTTAAAAAATTAAACGTAGCAGAAAAACACAAGGTTAATGCCTGCAACTCTTAAACTAAATAAAGACAGAATAAAGGATAATACATTTTCTTGATTATATCTTTAACATTTCCCTCCTGTTTATCATTTATTCTTTGTTTTTATCAAACCTGTACCTTTATCTGTTGATACTTTCAGTACAGCTCATCATAATTAAAGAATTTCATGAGAAACCTTGCTACTCTGCAACATCTTTATAATGCCCATTTGTAGCTTTCTTCCCACCAACCAGAGTCTCATACAATTCATCATCAGTTTGATTATTTACCATGTATACTCGTGTAAAAGTAGAACTGATCATTTTTCTGACCATGGCAGTAATAAATGGAATCACACATGTCATGCATAAACAAATCAGTAATAAAACAACGGCAATAGGTATAAATATTTTGAGGAGTACATGCCACCATGATCCTCCAAACAACCACTGTAACAGTCTTTCTGTTGTCACTCGATCTTCCTCCATGACATCTCGCAATGCTGTAAGATTGGTTATGGCCTGCTATATGATGTGTCCATCCTCGTCATTTGCCGGGATAAAAGTACAACATGACGTTCCCACTACCGCACATACACCTCAGAGCGAAGCAGCAAGTTGGTCCAAAACCATTCGGTCCTGCATCTCCATCATTTGCAGCGCAGTGAGTTCTTCTCTGATGCCTTTCAGCGCCGCTATGGTAGTGTTCACGAAACTTTCAAATCGATATGTCATAGTCTCCATTTGTGTGATAAATTCCTCTACATCTTCCTTGTATGGGGGTAACATATCTACGGCTCCCTGACACTCTACTGCAGTCCAGGGTCTGTAAACTAATATGAACGGTTGATCTCCCTGCACATCAGGGTTTGCCACTTGAATCATGGGGTATGTTTCAGCTCCTTCAGCTGAAAAGCTCCTATTCATATTAGGTGTCTTTGGTTTTTCTGCCTTATTTCTTATGGGATAGGGAGATCTATTTGTACTGGTTGCTGCCGCTGCAGCTTTGTCGAGTGCTTTTTGGGCTTCAGCATACAGTGGGGGATTACAGGGGCTTTCTGGAGCTTGTGTATTCTCTTGGCCTTGGTTATTATCATTATTTACTACTCTGGCAACCGGCCCAGTCTCATTTGCCTCTTTCCTACACACTGCCATTATCTGTTCCTCAGTTCGTTTCTTTTCCTCCCATTTTTTTCTGCCCTCTTGACGCTTTAAACTTTCCTTTACCCATCGTTTTGCACACTGAACTTCTTTTTCAGCTTTCTTTTTATCTCTTCCCCTTTTAACTGCTGCCTTTATTTCTAATCTCTGCATTAGATTTTTACATTCTTCTACATCCAACTTTCCTGTCCACTGATATTTTTTTCCATTTTTTAACATATTTTACATTTTCCTGTCCTAACTTTCCTATGTATTTCACATCTCCTGCCAGTTCTTCCTGGTCTTTACTACAACAACAATTTCCCATAATTACAAATGATTATTAAACTACCAAAAATAAAAAATAAAATAAAAATAGAAATAAAAACAAAAACAAAAAATAAAAGTAGAATTTCAGAGGTTCAGCACACTTACTTCAACAGTTCCACAGGTTTGTTGTCACCGTTAGGTATCCCCTGTGCTGCTGCTTCACTATGCTGAACTTGATATTCACAATTCACACTCACACAATTCACACTCACACAAGGCCTTTAGGTAAATACTTCTGGATTTACCCTAACACACAATTAGTAAATACTTCTGGATTTACTTCTGGTAAATGCTTCTGGATTTACCCATCTAGACAATTAGTAAATACTTCTGGATTTACTTCTGGTAAATGCCCCTGGCTCTTTACCCATCTAGACAATTAGTAAATATTTTTTGGTAAATGCCCCTGGCTCTTTACCCATCTAGCTAGATCAACAATTGGTAAATCCCCTGGATTTACTTCTGGTAAATGCCCCTGGCTCTTTACCCATCTAGACAATTCAAAGTCTAAATCAACTCACCCAGTGCACTGCGTCTGATTCTTGTCCTGCTTCGAATTCCGTCAATCCGAGATCACCAGCCAGGGAAACCTAAAGCCGGCCTGGCGGGGAATTTTTCACCACCCAGGGCTTTTGACGAATTCCTAAAAGAATCCGGCCGTCACTCTCTCTCAGAGTCTCTTCTCCTTCGTAGCCTTTTTATTGCATAAAACAACTCCCATAAGACAACTCCCATTGAAGGACATGAAAGGATTCATGTGTGCAATAATACAGATAAGCATTATGAGTGAGGGCCTCTCAATGGCCTTGTTTCTGTAATACATGATTAATACTTGTGGTATGTGAATGTTAAAAAAACAAACGTAGCAGAAAAACAGAAACATATATCATTAGAAAAACACAAGGTTAATGCCTGCAACTCTTAAACTAAATAAAGACAGAATAAAGGATAATACATTTTCTTGATTATATCTTTAACAGCGGGCAACCTCAGAATTACATCACAAACAAGATATCCAAGCCACCATCTGACCATATGTTTTTTCCACATTATAGCGCCGCCTAGTGGTTTACCACAGTTGTTTTTTACAGTGACTTCAGCATTAGGTCACAAAATAGATATCCAAGCACCATTGAGATATCTAAAATCGTTCATGAGTTATAGCCATTTCAGGAAAAGTGACTCCGCCCACTTAGAATGGTTTTGCACCCCTTAGCGGCTGTGAGTGGAATTTTAAATATCTTTCAATTTGAAATCACCCTCCATAGAATCCTTCTGCCCTAGTTTGGTTCTGTTCGAACTAAAATCCTAGGACTAGTTCACAAAAGTACTTTTTGACAAAATTCAAAATGGAGGGATTGTAGTGAGCCTCACACGGGGCACCAATTATGTAGTGATCTTCACACGGGGCACCAATTAATAGTACGCCTCACACAGGACACTAGAGGTGACCCCACGTCACTTCAAGTGTGTGTGTGTGTGTGTGAAATGACCTCTCCCTCCTTTTAACTCGGGGCACCAGCTGAGGAATTCCACCTCAACATTTGTTGGAATAAATCCAACATAAATCATAAATAATATGATAAGAAAAATTATGTAAAGTGGAGGGAGTAAATCACCTGGGGTATCTGAAGGATTTCTTGAGATTCGTGCTAACTTGTAGAGCCTTTTACTGTATTATCAACACAAGGAAGACACAATTGTAATAAAAGAGGATTTATTTACAAAAGACATACAAGAATAACTAGCACACTACTAAATGATACTAAAGAGCTAAAGGATAGTAAGGTTGAGTGTAAAGAATGAAGAGAATGCAGGTAACTAAGGTATAAACTGAAATGAACTGAAAGAGTACACTAATGCCAAGGTCTCTAGAAAGAGGTTTGGTAAGTGATATTAACGTTCACGTGAGCAGTCCGATGGTGGCGACGTCTTCCACTGGTGAGACTGGGCCTTGTTGCAGTGGCGAAGGAGTCTGAATCCGTTCAACAGCCTTGAACACGAAGCGCTGTGGGATGCTAATCTCCTGGAGCACCAAAAGGGTCCTGGCGATCTGGAACACGCAGATGAGGCCCTGAAGCTGGTGTGGAAGGTCCTTGACGATCTGGAACATGCAGATGAAGGTACCTGGAAGTAAGGTTGCCCTCCTGGGCTTAACCTTGTTGCAGACGTTTGGGATTGCCTTTCTGGACAGCAGGCTCTGAACGTGGTTTCTCTATTTCAGTCCTTGCGGGGAGACTCAGAACTGGGTGATCTGTTATGCTTCCTAGCACAACAGCCAGAAAACTCAGAACGGGTGATCTGTTATGCTTCCTTCCCGGAAACTCAGAACGGTTGATCTGTTATGCTTCCCAGCACACAGCCTGGAAACTCAGAACGGGTGTTGCTGTTATGCTTCCCAGCACACAGCCTGGAAACTCAGAACCACGAATTTGTGTTGAAAGGGTACTTTTATCCCCTTTCAGATAAGGAGGAGATTGCATTTTGGCGCTTGTCCATTGCAGGGCTGTGATTGGCTGTTGATGTCAGAGAGGGCTCACTCATCCTTTCGCTTGTGAAGTGAATGTATTTGCATAGAGTAAAGCACAGCATTAAAACTGTGTCTTCACTGTTTTACCTATGGAATTCTCACTTCCCAAACCACTTTCAAAATACCTTTGGCTTTGTCCTGAATACAAAGAGTATAAACATGACAAAAATATATTAAACTATCATGCATGAATTAATTCATATATGAATAGCATTTGTAAAACTTCCGTATTTAACACAAATGACTATTACAAAGTATGTTCTCAGAGAGTACAGAATGAATATGTGATATGTCCAATATGTTTGTGTCCATTTTTATAAATTAAGGAATGTAGAGATGTGTCCTTTGTTTTAGCCAAAGCTGCCGCATGGCCGGTTAATTACTCGCCACATGTGGAGGTCCTGAGGAGTTTTATGGCCAGGCTGGCCTGGATCTTTGGGTGAGGGTTTTAGTTTGATGATAAGGCTGTCCTATAGAGGGTGTCTGGCAGTTTCTCTGGTAGCCTTATCTGATGACACTGGTCCTTAGTTTACATTAAAGAGGGACCCTGCTTGTAAAGTTGGGACCTGAAATGCCTTCTGGAGTGCTGTTCACTACAGGATAATTTGCATGATGATAATGAAATCAGAAATATACGTTTTGTTTGGCATTAGCTAAGAATTCCAGAGATACCAGAGACTTGAGTGTCTGATGAACAGTTACGAACAGTTAGTCATTGTATTTGTCATTGCTGTAGCGCCCCTTATTTTTCCATCAAAGTTGTTTAGCATGTGGAGATCTAACAAGTGCTATCAATATTTTGTGTATTGGGAAATCACCACGTGACTGCAGAGGCGTAAAGCTTGTTAGCATATTTCGGTCAATAGTGCGTTTAAGAGAGTTCGTCGAGTCAAGATCGGGAGTTCTGTGAAATTTCGTGGAGGTATCTAACCAGTTCGAGGAGGGAGGAGTTCATCGGGATCCATTCAACGTCGTCGTGGGATGCATCACGGATGCTGTTTATCATCTCGTTGGGGAGTGAGGGTTAGAGATTAGTATTCTTTCTGCACTTGGAACTTACATTTCTTTGGATTCGTGAGTATATTGGTTTTGCATCAAAAGAGCTCCAACTAGCGCACCATCTGTGTACTGAAAATCTTAGCTGGGTAAAATTATTACATTGACATTTGGGTTTTTTGGGGGGGTTTTTTGGTTATTGTTATCATTGTGACTTTGTGAATTGATTTGGCTGATCATTTAAAGGGAAAATCACCAAGACAAAAGAGTAATAGAAGAATAAATACATTTATTGATCTTCCATAATTTTGTGTGGTTTCCTGTGGGAAAAATAGTTTAGTTTGTTTTCCCTGTGAGGGATTTGTATTTTTAAATTTAAAGGTAAACACAGAAGTGGTTTTTTTTAATAGAAAACAAAAATCTGACACTGTCAAGTGAATATCTGAGATCTGGGTTCCCTTTCAAGGGAACTCAACGCTGCGTCAGCCAATGACGCTATGGGAACGCCTCTGCGTGACCGCGTCTGAAGCACGTGTGCAAGATTGCCGAATGGCTAGACTGAACGTCAAGGGCGGGTGACGTCAGGACCAGGAAGCTATAAAAGAGCGTGGAACGCACACACAGTGGATTTGGGAGAGGATCATGCCCGGTCGGCGCTAGAGAGCGCCGACTGTGTGCATTGTGAAGCTCTCCCCCTCCGCACTCTCCGCTGGCATGTGCAAATAAACATGCCCAGCCTGGCGGTTCTCATGGCGGATCGGCGGCTTCCGTCATGGGGATCGCAGATGGACTTAGTGGATGTGATGGAGACGGGCCCGGCCCTTTCTCCTCCCCTCTCCGCTTCGTCCTCTCTCCATCTCGGTCAGCAGGCCCGCTCTGCGGCTCTTGTTGCCGGTGGAGCGAGTCCACGTTTTCTGCTCTCTTCCTCCGAGGAGGGAGAGCTGCAGAGCGTGGACACGGGGGAAAGTGAGCGTCCCCCTATGTATGAAGAGCTGGTTGAGGTGGTGACGTGGGCAGTCGCCCAGCTTAAACTTGACTGGCCCGCAGAGGCTGAGAGCTCTCGCCAGCCTAGTAAGCTGGATGAGCGCTTTCTTAAGCCCAAAACGCCACCTCACCGCCGGGGCTTACCGTTCTTTCCCAACCTGCATAGCGAGCTAGTAGGTTCGTGGACATAACCATACTCGGCCCGTGTTCATAGTCCTCGCATGTCAGTTTATTCCAACATTGCGGGGGCAGCAGAGCACGGATATGACGCTATGCCAGCGGTGGAGAAGACGCTTGCAGGCTGTCTGTCCTCGGTTTCGGCAGCGTCACTCAAAGCCCCGGTTCTCCCATCAAAGCCTTGCAGGACCACCTCGGCTTTGGTGGGAAAGGCTTATTCCGCAGCAGGTCAGGCTGGAGCATGCCTTCACACGATTTCCATGCTCCAGGCCTATCAGGCTGACCTGCTGCGGGAGCTCGATGAGGGCGAGAGGGTGTGGACCAGGACGCAGTCAGAGAGCTGCGCCGGGCCACTGATGTGTCTCTCCGTGCCATCCGTGAGACGGCCAAGGCGGTGGGCAGATCCATGTCTGCCTTGGTGGCTACGGAGAGGCACTTATGGTTGAACCTCTCTGGCATCAAAGCAGCCGATAAGACCTTGCTGCTTGATGCCCCGCTGTCCCCCGGGGGCCTGTTCAGCGACGCGGTCAATACCGTCGTCGACAGGTTCCGGGAAGCGAAGAGCCAGGCTGCGGCTTTGTTGCAGTTCATCCCTCGCTGTCATCGGGGTGCTGAGGCTGCTGGGCGGGAGCCTCTGCTTACCGAGGTAGGCAGAAAGAGAGTGTTACCTCCCGAGCTCCACCGCAGCGTCAGTGGGGCTCTGGGAGGCACTCTCTCCTTTCCAGCCGAAAACGGACCTGAGGGCCGCTATTCAGGCTAAGAAGGCGGGGACCAAGAAGCGGGGCACCTGACTGCCGCGGCGTCAGACTGTCCCCGCAAAGCCCCCTGGGAACAGACCGGATAACGCCTCATTATACGGCGTCCGGTCCCTTCCCGTACCCTTCTTTGGATGCTCTGGGTTGTTCCCACGCCCTGCTTCGGGACACAGTGGCATCAGGGTACCATACGAGGCACATGGCGCCCCTTCTCAAGTGTACCCCAGCAATATCAGCTCTGGGTACCGAGTTAATGCAAAACTTAAGACCAGATGCCAGCCCCGAGGGGCCGGCTCCTCCAGCGATTTACCTGGCAGCGTACAAACCTCTGCCAAATGCAAAAAATCTACAATTTCACACCAGTCCCGAGGGGCTGGTTCCCACAGTGGCTCACTTGGCGGCGTACAAACTTCCGCCAAACACTCTAAATATACATCCAGACACCAGCCCCTCGGGGCTGGTTCCCACAGTGGCTCACTTGGCGGCGCACGAACCTCCGCCAAACACTCTAAATGTACGACCAGACACCAGCCCCAAGGGTTCCTCTGGCTGGTTCCTCTCGTGAACTTCCTGGCAGCGTGGAAACTTCTGCCAAACATTTCACGTTGAGTTCTATGCATAGTAGAATTCGGGTATACGATTCAGTTTGGGCACAGCCCGCCTGCGTTCCAAGGGGTGGTGCCCACCACGGTGGGTCCCCACCAAGCTCTGGTCATGGAACACGAAGTACAAACTCTCCTGGCAAAGGGGGCCATAGAGGTAGTTTATACTCGAGGGCCAGGACCCCGTGCCAGGGGTTCCCATGCACTTCGGCCCTGAGGGGTCGACGTGTACTTGGACACCGGCCAGCTGAGTCTCGCTGTGTGTTTCCATCTTTGCGGTCCTGGCTCGAGCGGCAGCTACCTGCACTTGGGTTTCTGCTCCTTTGCACCCTTACCGGGGGCCCGTTGGTTACCGGCCAGTGAATCTCACCGTGTATTCCCTGTATGTACTTGTATCAGGACTGAGGTCCTGCATATCTTGCCCTTAGGGGCCTTCTCGGAGTAGTAAACGGCCAGGAAAGCTCGCCGTCTCACTCCCTTATGGCGTCCTGGCTTGCGAGCCAGGCTCTACGCTTAACCTGTCGAGGTAGTTCCTCTTGTTGTGTTGTGTTTCACACTTCCAGGGACTTGCTCGTACGGCAACGTTGGGATTGCGTTCCCATAGCGTCATTCGCTGACGCAGCGTTGAGTTCCCTTGAAAGGGAACGTCTCAGGTTACGTATGTAACCCTTGTTCCCTGAGAGGGAACGAGATGCTGCGTCTTCCGGCCATACTCCCTGCATGCCTGGGCGCAGCTTCGGCACTTTACGCTGAATGTGTGTGCGTTCCACGCTCTTTTATAGCTTCCTGGTCCTGACGTCACCCGCCCTTGACGTTCAGTCTAGCCATTCGGCAAACTTGCACACGTGCTTCAGACGCGGTCACGCAGAGGCGTTCCCATAGCGTAATTCGCTGGCGCAGCGTCTCGTTCCCTCTCAAGGAACAAGAGTTACATATGTAACCTGAGACATTTTGTGATTAACAGAATTAAGTAAATTTAGAAATGTGCCTCTCACCAGGTGATTGTTAATTTAGTAGTTCCCCTAAGTATAATTCTTATATTTGAGCTATATTTATTGGTGAGAGGGCTACACTGTACTTTTCAAAATAGCTGGTACTGTAATATGTTGCATGCAATGTGCATGAAGAGTTGAATCAGATGTACTAAGTATAATTTGTGTACATCAAAGGGTTCAAAAGTTATAACCATTTTAAAATTAAATTTGTGAATTACTGAAATTGAGTTAGTGCTAGAGACCCCCAAGTTGGTCAGATCACTATTCATGACCACCACTACAAGTGTGTCAAATTGTATCATTTTCCTACGTACAGTTCATAGGGTTGCTATAGACACATAGACACCAGAAGAAGAAGAATACTAACAGTTGCAATAGGGGCTACAGCACCTTCCTAAATGTAGCTGCAAGCAGCAATTACGGGATCAAGCCCAATTGTACAAAAGAAAAAGTAGACATCTGTGATGATGAGTGTGTGACAAGTTATAAAACATGATTAAAAAGCATTACAAACAGTATTAAATTAATTATAACTTTTGACTAGTAGGTGGCACTGTGACCATATTAGGAGGCCATCATGATGTGTTTATGATGACAGGTCTAATTTATATAACTATAGAACAGAGTGAATAAGAAGGTTAAGAACTTGGGAGAAAGTACACACTCCTGCTCTGGGTATGTTTTCCCAGGGCTCTGTTTTTATAGTTTAATGACTATCTCAGTTGGGTGTCCCTTTAGGTCACGAGAAACTGACCAACTAATTCTAGTTTAACATTTTATGACTCTTTGTCTCATCTGTGTATAAAAGGTGGCTTGGCAAAATGCTCGGGGAAGCATTCTGTAACCAGAACTTCCCACACCGTAGGTGTGTTTCTTTATTGTCAGGTATGACTTTGCATTTGTAACTTTTATATTCTGTTGATCACTTCTATACATTAAAACTAAATTTGTATAGTTTATTCTATTGTTTAATTAATGTTTTACCTGCCTGGCATAATAAATTGTTATTATTGATTCATTTAAAACTTCTACAGAAATGGTTATTTCCAGTAGATTAGAAGGAGTCTGGTGCTACCGCAGGAGATTACGTTCAGGATAAGATCAGACTGGGGTTTTGATGTTGAATGGAGCATGGAGCACATTCACCAGAATACCCAGATTTATGTCTATCACCTGGCTTGGCAAGTTGTATGAAAGTGACTAAATCAACTATTATATTGTCCTGAGCAAGAATAGAGCGGCCAGACTTAATGATATTAGTTAACACTGCACCCTCTGACTAAGACCAGAACTGACAACTCTGTGACCGTGAGACTCACTTATCCCGGCCGGAGTGAGGCTCTAAGACCGACATCGGCTCCCTAATGAACGAATAATGAAGAGTATGAGAAGTTATAAAGAATTAAATCCAAATTGTGATCAACAGTTAATTGAAATAATTAGATAAATTAATAATATTAAAATTGGAGTCAGATTTTATTTATGAACGGAGTCAATTCTATTAACTGCACTAAGAGAAGACTGAATGTGCTGATACCTTCGCCCACGCCATTGGATTCCGTCGTTGGGCCGATGGGTGGCTCTTTACACTTTTGACCACAAGGGGGTGTCAGAAAAAAACATTAGGGGTTACCCACAAAGTATGGGGGTAAAAAGCATACCAAGTTTAGTCGCGATACGCCATTGTGTTTGTAAAATACAGCAATTTACAACAATATTCAAGTGCGCTCGGCATGCAGTACAGAATCAAACAATCCTATGATTTTAAACTTAAGTATTCAAAAGTTATAAGCAGAAAAAAATATTTTTGCAACTCTTGACCAGTAGGTGGCACTGTCGCGAAACTCTTCATATCCTCCCAAGTTTAGACTATGATGACATATACCAAGTTTGGTGTTAATACACGATTGTTTGGCAGAGATATAGCCTGAAAACCATTTTGCCGTGATCGCAGCAAAATTCGATGACGGTGTATCCACCTTATTTTTGCCGTAAATATGGGCGCCATCTTGAGCTGTTTGTGTTAAGACTTCCGGTGATCCGCTAAAGCTATGGCAGCTGAGTGAGATGAGTGTGCAATTTTGACTGGCTAGTTAATATTTATTATGAAATTTAAAGGTACAGGCTTAATGTGTGCAGTTAGAGTTTGACATAATAGCTGGTACAAATGGCAAAAATTTTGACAAAACATTTGTTTTGACTAGAATCCTTGCATCAGAGCTGAATGTGGTTGTATCGCATTTTATTATCTACATCCACCTCAGAAGGAGGAAGAATCTCATTGGCTTTGGTAAAAAGCTTTAAGTGATGTCAATGCGGCCAGTGCACCATCAGTAATCTCACTGTCTGCCCAACCAGCACGGAGAGAACGTCTATAAATAATCAAGCAGCCCTACCCTTCGTTTCTCTCCAGGCAACCCGCCTCCTCACCATCTACCCCTTTTCTGGGGGGAAGCACTCTGTGTTCGGAAAGAATTGCAGAGCTCGGAACCCTCTCCCCAGACAGCATGTCAAATACGCATACCATTCCTCTCGCTTTATTATCTGCAAAGGTGAACTCATGAAACTTAAATCATCCACCAAAATGCCCATATGTTTGTTCATTCCACTTTGTTGACGGTAGACCAACAGAAGATCATCTTTTCACTGAAAAATGGTTGGGCTATTATGCTCCAGTAAAATATATAGTAACTTCCCATAACTGTTTTTAATCATGTTTTACACCTGATCCCACAGCATTGTTATCAACCAGACGGCTAATAAAACGGAAGTCTTGACACAAAAAGGAAGTACATCACATCGTTTACTTCCGTGTACGAGAATAAGGTGGATACGAGAACAGATTGGTCAATCAACATGCAATCCATAGCTTTTTGTCAGCACTGTATCTAGATGGTACACAGCAAGTTTTGTGCATTTTGGCTGAAAACTGTAGGAGGAGTTCGAAAAAGTAAGTTTTGAACTCATTTTAAAATAGCGCACAGGAAATATGGCCGAAAACTATGTTTTTGTCATACTAATCTGTTATGGGATACCAGGTGAGAGATGGAGACAAACAAGGTGAGTAGTTGAATGATGAACAGAATATGAAGACATCCACTAAAACAAACACAGGTAATCCAACAGGTAACAAACACAGGTAATCCAACAGGTAACAGACATCCAACAGAAAACAATCCAGGTATCGAAACAGGTCAGACAGATGATGCATGAGTTAGGGAATAACACTCCATACACAAACGTACAAATGCACAAACGCAAGAACTGACCCAGACAGAGGGCTATTGCGGCCTAAGAGAGTTAAGAGCTAAATTAGGTGAATGCGTGGCTAAAGAGATAAATTTTTAGTTTAGATTTAAACTGCTCTAGTGTGTTCCGAATATTGCTGGGAAAGTCATTCCAGAGTTTTGGGGCTAGAACATTCAGGAGAAGGTTCTACCACCTTTAGATGTCGCGATGGATTGTATGCTAATAATTAACAATATTTTAAAATGTATGCGATACTTAACAGGTAGCCAGTGCAGTGTTGCACTCCATCTAGCTTCATGCCCGGTTTCGAGATGGGCGTGGCGCCCTGCATTTCTTCAGGCCGGTGTGCCCCTTGTGCAGGTGTCCAGGCATGCTGTTGTGCAAACTGTGGTGGCGGGACGGGACGTCTCTATTTCCTTCTTCAGGGAACGAGGGTTACATACGTAACTGAGACGTTCCCTTTCAACCCTTTGATTCATAACAGTAGTCATTGATTAATGAAAAGTACAGACAAATGCTGTCTTTTATATAATAATGGGTTTATTTTTAACTAATATTTGCAAATGGCAGCATGAACAACAAAACATCATTATGACTTACAGATTTAGAGACACAACCCTTCAAAACATATTTCTATATTACGAGCAGAGCGTTTACACAACTACTGTACATTGTATACATCAAACGCCCTCAGGGACGAGGATCTTTCTGTAATATTTTATATAGAGCTTCATTTAAGATTCTTCTGTTCTGCATCAGCTGATTCTCTTCTAATAAAGATGCACCACATTTAAAAGTCTCTGACTAACAATAAAAGAACCACACAGCAACAACAACACAAACTGTATTCTTCATCTTCGTCTTTATTCATCTCAGGTTTAAGCATTTAGCTGATGCTTTTTTCCAAAGCGAAAGAAGAGAGAGATGAAAGGTGTGACATGTGCTCTTTTGGGTTCCTGGAAAACAAGTCTCGCTGCTGCGTTCTATATCATCTGGAGTGGTTTGATTGCTTGTGCAGGAAGACCAGCCAGGAGAGTATTGCAATAGTCCAGCAGCCAACATAACATGCTTATTATATAAACAGTACTGTATGCACATGAACAGCAATATTAATTGTTTTTATTTTTTTAAAATATTGCCTGTTGGGGATATATATAAAATAACATGTATGACGTGCCAACTGCCATAACCATTAACATGATAATAAAATGACACAAGCTCAGATCATGTAAAAATTTAAAAACAATTTCAGAAATAAAAATGCATTTAAAAAATTGTGAAAATAAAAATGCATGCAGAAAGTACATTTAACTATTTGTTTGGTGTATTCAATAATAATTTAATCGTTTGCATTTAATAAACAATTAAATTATATATTTAACATTTTTTTGTTTGTTTTTTATACTTATTTTGTAATTGATTTAATTTTAAGTAATTAGGCTTTCAATAGATCATCTTAAGACCATGCTGATAAAAAGTTATGGAATTCAAGATGATTCAATAAATTGTTTTTGAATAACATGCAAACAAATTTTAGGTAGCGTTCATAAAACATAGCAGTTATAAGGCTTTATCTCTGCAATGCTGTAATGTTTTCAGACCAAATTTGGTATGTCATCAGGAGTGTGACCTGAGACAACATGCTAGGTTTTGCCTTATGGTTTGTACAACGTTATGAGTTAGCATTTACTACGGATGGGTACCGAATACCCGGTATTAAACTAGCCCTGGTGCTAAATTATGAAAGACGGAAGTATGGATAAGCTCTGATGCTATCGGTTCTGCTTTCGGTACTGGAGAAATTAAGAAAATACATGTCCTGTTTATTAATGCTAAATAAACGTTATCTTGCGCATTTTAACTGTCCAACCATTTCTAATTTACGATAATAGCCTATTTAGACATTAGACATTTACCTGCATTTTTATCCATCATGCGCGAAATGTCCCTGTCTGTCCCTCAGTACACTTGAGTGCGCGAGCAGGCACACAACACGAAAGCTCGCGCTTCATAGAGTGATGATGGCGGAGAGAACCAAACGGTGTAAAGTATGCTTACATTGCACTCGAGTGGATGCAGACAATGCTCGTTACAACACGTGCAACAGGATTTTAGCTTGTAAGGGCGGAAACACAAGCAATCCGTCAAAACATCTTTCAAAAGTTCATCATGTGCGGACAGAGAATTGCAAAGTTTTCGACTGCCTAGTTAGTTCATCATCCACCTCCTCAGGTAAATATGCTAGCAGTCTTCCCAAATAACAACGACATAAGCATCCTATAAGGTCTCTCTAAATTACTATTTAATAATTTAATAAATACATCACGTTAAGTTAAATTATGAATAACCTACGTATTTTTTCTGCAGTAAGCTAAATAAATCATAGACATTAAAAATGCCTTTACAGTACTGCATTTACAAATAGATGAATAAGAATAAACTATGCTTATTAAGAAATGATAAAGTAGAAATGACCTAATAATGAATTTGTAGTGATGAAATACATACACTTAAATTTTGTAGTGTACATTGCAAGTAGTTCCAAACATGTATAACTTTTAAGTCCAGTTCTTTTGCAGTCTACCTGCATGCCCCAACTGTGTTGCTTTAAAGCACTAGACATTCTTTTACAAAAGAAATTGTTTATTTGATTTATTTTGTTTGTATAATATACATTTGCTCAAACATTGCTGTTTGTTAGGCTATAGATAATTATTTTATTTTACATTTAAAAAATAAAGTGTTAATTCTGTTCTCAATTTGTTTTTGTTTTTTATTAAAAACACAACAAAAAGTACCGATAAGAGTACCGTTAAAGTACCGGATCGATAAGTGGTATCGATAAAAGTAGAAATTCCGTAAACCTTAACGATACCCATCCATAGCATTTACACAGACGCTGGATAACATTCAAACAGATGCACCTTTTTTTGCATAAAAGTGTCTGTTAAATGATGTAAATGTTAATTTGCCTGAATCTGTATGGAATTTTGGACCTTTGTAGAAATATTAGGAATGTTTTTGTCAGACATTTAATTTTGTATGTAAACCCATGTGTTAATGAAAAAGAAATGATTGAGTTTAAATCTATTACATGTTATACAGATTTAGTATTGTTTTTATTATTGATAAATATATATTTTATATTTATATGCATTAATGCATGGCTATACATGGTTGCATGGCTATACATGGTTCTATTATTGAAAAATATAAGCACTTAATTTCCATATATGAAAATGTATTATTCCATATATCACATTATATCTTTCAATATATTCACATATATTTTTGTTTTGTAAGGGTTTCCTCCTGCCCCAGCCTATATAAAACCTTTTTGACCTGTTAGTTAAATGTAAAAAAGCAGCAACTAGTCTTAGCCTAAGAACTTGTTTATGTTGTTACTGTTGTCCCAACTGTTGAGTTTATAAACTCACCCTTAAGACAACAAACGGTTTACAGTCATATTGCTATAAATTCTAAGCAATATAGATACTAAACAAATGTTAAACTGTAAATCTGACCAGCTCAAATGGTTCTGACCACAGTTTGGGCCTAAATGAAACCAAACGTTAATTTGTTTCTCTGACTTGTCAGTAGGATGGTAATTAATGCAGACTAGAGACCATTCACCCTTTGCCATTTAAGTGTAGAAGAAACGGTAAGAGAATTGAAAGTGTAGAATAACCATTGCAGAGCAGCTACATGTTTCTAAAAGCCCAATAATTAACCCTCTGGGGTCTGAGGTGTTTTGGGACCCTGGAGAAGTTTTGACATGCCCTGACATTTGTGATTTTTTCAGTGTCTTATAAACATATTAATGGTCAAAGTCACACATCACTGTGTTCAGCACAAACTGTGCTACAATAATATACAAGCAACATATATGTGCACAATTGTGTTTTAGAGAAAACCATGTTTATGCGTGGTTAGTAAAAAGTATACAATTTTTAAGTCATTGAAAAAAGGTCAAAAACACACACTAAACATATGTTCACAAGACTTTTTGTTACTGGATTTTGAAGACTAGAGGGTTGGTTACAAAGTGATGTGAAAACCATTCTGCCCACTTATTTACCTAAAACACTATATTGATTTTACTTTTGTAAGAGACTTTTTGTTGTGAAAAGGCCATATGCAATGGTCAATGGTCATGAATATTGATACGTTTCACACCTGGGAGACAAAGACCCAACCCCTAATGGGCATATCAAAGTGAAATGTTGTGAGGGAGAGAGAAAAAAAAGATTAAATGTTTTATTTGTAGATTATTTACAAAACAGTGCACATTCATCTACATATAAATAATGAGTGTCAGAGGCACATTTTTGAGCACACAGTTACATGTTTGTGCTATTTTTGAAAACAGTTTCTCTGGCTGCAACTGAAAAAGTGAACATGCTTTGTAAAGCACGCTGATCCAGTGATGCAGATCCATATTCCTAAAAGATAATTGTAAAGAATTGTTAAGCATATTTTGTGTACCAGTAGACTACATGCATAACTTATAGGCATTAAAGTTTAAAAACACAAAATAATGTCTGTAATTTTTACCCACCACCAATGCATGCTGGAGGAGGGAGAGACGGCTGAAGACACACACTGTTTACTTTCTTAATGATCAAAACAGGCAAGTTTATTTACACAGATGCAGACAGATGGAATAATGCAGTGGATCAGGTAAATATAGTGCAAGTGCACTATTAATAATGATAGTAATGTCCTTTAGGAGTAGATGATAGTAATAACCGTCCTTATCTTATTGTTGCCAGATTTTGTGGACGGAGATGGTGGAGAGGGAGCACACAGGTGGACCACACAATGACAGAGACGATGTTGGAGAACAAGAGGACGCTGGAGAATGAGGAGATGCTAGAGAACGAGGAACCAGGAATTGTCGAGCAGGTAAGTGTGTAGCATAGGGTTTAGTCCTTTTCATAGGGGAGATCGGACGGTGTGCTGTGTGTCTGGTGATCTTTTATGTGTGGAATTTCTACATGCATAAGAGTGCCATTAAGACGTGCTATAGAGACGAGGAGGATTGACAAGACCGCTGAGACAAGGCTGCTCCAACTCCTGATTTAGAGGCATCCACATTGATGATTAACTGTTTCTGGGAATCAGGGTGTTTCAGGAGTGGAGCGGACTTGAGGGTCTCCATGGCTGACTTGGCTTCGGGTGTCCAGGACAGAGACGTGGGCTTTCCTTTCAGAATGTTGGTGAGAGAGTAAGTGACAGAGATGTAGTTAAGTCCTTTAATGGTGGATGGTGTGGGCCAGGAACGGATAGCTTTCACCTTCCTCTCATCCATCTTGATCCTCTTTGAGCTGATCTGATAGCCAAGGAATTGGATTGTGTGTTGATAGAATGTGCACTTTCGGAGGACCTCAGTAACGTGGAGGCAGTGTTCAGCCTCGTTCCGAGAATAGATCAGGATGTCATCAATGCCTCTGAGGTCCAGCTTGGTGAAGATGGTGTCTCCGCGAAGCTGTTCCAGTGCAGATGAGATGAGAGGAAGGGAATAATAGTATTTGATGGCGATATTGTTGAGGGCTTAATAATCAATACATTTCCTACCCCACTTCAGTATTTCAATAAGAGGACCACAAGATGGAAGGATAGTGGTTGGCGAGCCAGGGACGTCCAAGCACAATATCTACGGTGGAGCCCTCCAGAACCAGCAGTTGGATTTCCTCTGGATGTAGTAAGCCCACCTGCAGTTGGACGGGTCCCACACAGTAACGAATCTGTCCTAGACCCAAAGGACCACCAGTTATGGATTGGATCTTGTACGTTGTGTCATTAAGTCTCTTCTTGAGTTCGAGGCTCTGGCATAACTTGGCGGAGATGACGTTTCTGGCTGACCCAGGGTTGAGGAGGGCATGAACTGTAACACAGTTAACAGGGGTAATATTTTAACTTCAGTGGTAAGAGGATGTGAATGAACAGATGAAGCATTAATAGCATTCACCAAGGGATGCGGAGGATGAATGGGACATGCTCGTATCACATGTCCCCTCTGGCCACAATATAAACATAAACCCTGGGTTAGCCGCTGATCTCTCCGCCGAGGGAAATTGAGTAGTATCCAACTGCTTGCTCTGGTGTACTCTGGCTGGTGAACAGGGAAGAGTGAATGAGATATTGATATTCAACACAACCTTGAATTCTGTTGACGACTCGTATGGAGAGTTGAATGAATCACTCCAGACCGATGGTGTCGTCATACACTAAGAGATGCAGCAGCAGAGAAGGCTCCAATCACTGGCATGGCACCGGGTAGAGGTACAGGAACCAATCGGTGTATATCGGTCGCATATAAATAATTCTTAGGGAATCCACCAGCTCCTGGAGCTGATCTTCACCTGTTTGGCTAATGATGTTAGTGTCCGATCTTCTGCAACGTATGAACTCAGAGACAGAAAAGTACATGAACCAAACAGATTTTCATATCCACCTTATGTCATGTTAAAAAATGTTTTGTTGGTTTGTTAAGGCTGTTCATACTTTTCCTAAACACTCCCCCATCTTTTGATTGTTTGTAAACAAATAGTCCTAACTAATAATCACACCACTGGTTGAGACAATGCTGTTGTCTGGCTAGTCAGGATGCAGAAACAAATAGAGCAAAGTTTACAGTATATAGTGTCACAGATCTATATTGTTAATACTTTCCAGGAAAATCTAATGATTTACTTAAATGTGATTCTAATATCTGCTAAATTACACAGCTGTATAAAGAGAAAAATAGAAAGTAAAAAGTCAGAGAACATGAGACTTATATAGTGTAAGAAAGAGGTAAAATATAGCAGACAATAGGACAATATGGAAAAGCATGATGCCCTTCAACTGGTCACAGCAATCAAGAGAAGGTCAGTCAGGTTTAATGATGATTATAAGCATTACAAAAAGCAGCCAAATAGCCAGTCTTTTTCAATCTTGAGAAGTTATTTATAGCCTGCCTGCATTCATCCCACCCACACAAACAATTAGTAAAAAAATGTTAAACTGATTAAGAGTGCTGAAACAATTTTAACTAGTGTGACGAGCATCCCGAGGACCAATCAGCGTCACCCTGGAAACAAAGGAGGAACACCTGCACATCCTTCTCACAGGCTGATCGGTCACACCTGCACCTAATCACCCCTAGGCTTCATAAGCCAGGAGGATGCCACACTTGAAGAGATGGATATCCACGCGGCAGCCACTAACCACTCTCTCTTATCTCTTTCCCCCAGACAGCAGTGTGTGACCGAGCAGCCATCTGAGCATGAGAACAGACACTTCAACACTGCACCAGGAAGAAGGGAGAGCACCGAAGGCACGCACAGCGCACCGTATTGCTTCACTCTGTTTGTTAATCAAATCCACCCTCCGGGCAATTTTTCCACATTCCCCTGTCGTGTGATTCTTCACCCCGTGACACTAGTCATTATATTATTTCTACAAAAAACTGAATGTCTAGTGTGGCATCCTTTCTTATGCTTACTTATTTAGCAACTTACAGTGCAATGTCAATTGAGCTACATAACATTTTAATTCACATGGAACTTTACCTAGTACTAGTAACTAGTTTATCCTTCTGAATGGACAAAGTGATATTGGTATTTTGCTTAACAACAAAACGATGTAATAAGCATAAAAACAGCACAGATAAAAATTGGATGAAAACGTCTAGGTTACATATATAACCCTGGTTCCCTGCGTCAGCGTTGCGACGCTATGGGAACGCCTCTGCGTGAATGCGTCTGAAGCACGTATGTCAAATCCGCCGAATGGCAATCCACAACATCACAGGCGGGGTGACGTTAGGACCAGGAAGTATAAAAGACCCCGGAACGATATCACTTTAGCTTCTTAGGCCGAAGCTGCGCCCAGGGATGCCGGGAGTATGGCAGGCAGATGCAGCGTCTCGTTCCCTTTCAGGGAACCAGGGTTACATACATAACCTAGACGTTCCCTTTCAAGGTTCAACGCTATGGGAACGAGGTTCCAATGCCGCTATAAGTCCCTGGCTAGTGTGAGTCAGAAGAGCACGACTAGGGCACAAGCACATGGGACCCTGGCGTAGAAGCCAGGTCCAAGTCATAAAATCGAACGAATGTAAGCGGCGAGGCCGTGTTACACACATCCTCAATAGTAGCCCTTGACCCTAAGTGCTCGCACTGGACACACCAAATTTGACTTTTCCTGGTCCGAGTTACTCAAGGGAGGACAGAAGGCCCTGTAATGGGCCTCGGCACATTGGTGGGTACTTTAGGCACATAACCCTGCCTTGGGTAGAGAAAAGCCTTAACCATGCCTGGTGCAAACTCCAGACAAGAAGGAGAGACTGAGAGAGCTTGGAGGTCCCCAACTCTCTTCAGAGAGGAAATCGCCAGCAAGAACACTGTCTTGATGGTGAGAAACTTGGCAGAGACGGCCTCAATGAGTTTGAACGAAGCAACCGACAACCCCTCTAGTACCACTGCCAAGCTGGGACCCTGGCACGCAATGCCGGCCTTAGCCTCAGTGTGCCACGGAGGAAGCGTACAACCAGTGGGTCTCGACCCAGAGACTGGCCATTAACAGGAATATGGTAAACAGAAATGGCTGCCACATAAACCTTGAAGGCAAGATCCAGTAAACCTCAAGTCGAGGGCATCAGCCCCGAAGAAAAGCGGTCTTGCAAGAATTCGAGTCCTGTGCTAACAGGACAGTTAACTGGATCTTGCCTTCGACCTGAGAACCAAGTAAACACTTCCCACTTCAATGCAAACAGCTTCCTCGTGGCGGGAGCTCTGGAGCTTAGAATGGTCTCTACGACCTCAGTTGAGAGACCTGTATGTATGAGTCGGGCCCCCTCAGAGGCCAGACCCACAGTTTCCACATCTCTGGGCAAAGGTGAAGGATGAAGCCCTGCGCTTGAGATAGGAGATCTCTCCTGACCTACAGCTTGACAGGGGTGCCATCTAGGAGTGCAATCAGGTCTGAGAACCATACTCAAGGGCCATCGAGGTGCTACCAGCAACAGGCGTACCCCGTCCTGGCGCACCTTCTCCAGAACTCCTGGGAGCAGAGCGATCGGGGGAAAAGCGTACAGGCGTAGCCTCAGCCACGACTGTACGAGAGCATCCAGTCCCAGTGGTGCTGGTGGTGTTAGGGAGAACCACAATGGACAGTGCGTTGCCTCTGGAGACGCAAAGAGGTCCACTTCTGCTGGGTAAAATATTTCCCAGATTAAGTTCACCACCTCTGGGTGAAGTCTCCATTCCCCTGGCCTCGGCCCCTGTCTCGACAGGGCGTCCGCTCCCACATTCAACTGCCCCGGGATATACGCTGCTCTGACAGAGAGTAGCTTCCACTGGGCCCACAGCAGGATGTGGTGTGCCAATTTGTACAATGGGCGCGAGCACAGACTCCCCTGATGGTTGATGTAGGCAACCACAAAGGTGTTGTCCGTCCTTACCAACACATGGTTGTTCCTGAGTGTTACGACCCACTTCTGTCTAGGGGTTTGTAAGGGGGAAGTAACAAATAAAAATAAAAGGATAATAATAAAATGTGTGGTAACACACTTCAATCCTCTGTCCCAGAGTGAACGAATGAAGACTAGTCCTTTTAGTTGAAGGAAAAGTAGAGGTTTATTTTACAAAAGGAAACAGTAAGTGTAACAGAAAGCAATCTGGAAGCAATGGCTCAGGGGAGAGCAGAGCCTAAAATAACAAACAAAACGAGCAACTAACTAAATTTTTGAAGCAACTACCTTATCTCAATTACCCCCAAAAAGAAAGGAACAAAACAAACAACATGAGACTTTCCTTACCTCCTTGACTGTACCAAAAACAGGGATTAAATGGAGGGGGAAAAAAAGGCACTCTCCCCCTACGCTTCCCTTTAAATTCACACTAGTCCTTAACAAACAACAAAATGAGTAGGAAAATGTTAAAGGCAACCTCTTTGGCTTTTCCACACGGTACTACAGGCTTCAAACACAGTTCATCACCACAGCACAGCTAGCCACTTGCTAACGTAAGGAAAAAAAAAGCATTTTCAATATTCAGTCTGGAGCAGGGGAGAAGTGTGTTCATCTGTAGCACACATCCGACTGTCACTATAAGCTCCACTCTCAGCCTCAGACACGCTGACATAACGAGCTGCAGGTGAATGTGATTCTGCCTGTGAGGATCAGAGAAAGAGCGAGAGAGCGAGAGCGACAGACAGACACCAAGCACAACACAGATACCAGGCATATTACCACGCCCACACAGGTATATACAGAAATAAAAACTATTTAAAAAAACAACAATGAAATAAAAATAAAAAATACGTCCAAGGACGTAACACCCCCACCACTAAGTTTTTTCTTTTTTCTTTTGAATTTTACCCCAATGCAAAAGAAGAGAAGGGAAAAAAAAAAATTACCACACACCTCAGTTTAAGTTGGCTTATTGGCCCTGGACAGAGCATCAGCAATCAAATTTTCAGACCCTCTTAGATAATGAATATCAAGATTATACTCTTGTATAACTAAAGCCCACCGCATCAAACGTTGATTTGAATTTGACATCTGGGCCAGAAACGTTAAGGGGTTGTGATCTGTGTACACAAGAAGAGGTGCCGCATGACCACCTACATAAACATCAAAGTGTTGAAGTGCAAGTAAGAGCGCAAGAGCCTCTTTCTCAATAGTACTATAGCACTTCTGGTAAGACGTGAACTTTTTTGAAAAATAGGAGACGGGATGGTCAACACTATGTTCATCTTCTTGTAATAATACTGCTCCTACCCCCGTGGCACTGGCATCCACCTGCAGTTTGAATATTTTTTTAAAGTTAGGGGCAGCGAGCACAGGAGCGTTACACAAGAGGTCTTTCGCTGCATCAAAAGCTAGCGAACAGTCACTGTTCCAGATGAACATTCGCTTACTACTTAAAAGGTCAGTAAGTGGGGAAACTACTGCAGAAAAGTTTCTACAGAATCCACGGTAGTAGCCTGCCATTCCAAGAAATCGGCGTAACTCACGTTTATTGCTGGGGGTAGGGAGCTGTAGGATCGCCTCCACTTTGGCATCAACAGGTCTTACACATCCCTGTCCCACTTGTTTTCCCAAATAAGTGACTACAGCTTTACCAAATTCACATTTGGCAGCATTCAAAGTTAGCGAGGCTGTAGCCAACTTACTGAACACATTTTCAAGTGTTTTCACATGCTCTTCCCACGAATTTGAATAGACAACAACATCATCTATGTAGACCTCGCAATTGACAACATCTGACAGGACTTTCTGCATCAGGCGCCGAAAGGTAGTGGGAGCATTCCGCATCCCGAATGCTAAAACCTGGTATTGCATAAAATGATCTGGTGTCACAAATGCGGAAATTTCAGAGGCACGAGGAGTGAGGGGTACCTGCCAGTAGCCCTTAAGGAGATCTAATTTAGACACAAATTTAGCAGAGCCCACCCTGTCCACACAATCCTCCATTCGTGGCAAAGGAAACGAGTCAGCTTTAGTGAGTTTATTCACTTTACGGTAGTCTGTACAGAACCGAAAAGATGAATCGGGCTTGGGCACAAGTATACAGGGGGAACTCCACGGGCTTTGACTGGGTATAGCAATATTGTGACGTAACATGTACTCAATCTCCTCCTTCATTATTGCACGTTTCGTTGGGTTAACTCTATATGCATGTTGCTTGACTGGCAGAGAGTCACTCACGTCAATGTCATTGGTCAGCACTGAAGTTCTACCCGGCACATCTGCAAATAGTGAAGAGTACTTGTCTATCAGCTGCAGAAGTTCTTTTCGTTGGCAGTCTGTTAGATAGGCAAGAGTGTTAGAGAAGTCTTGCAAAATCACTGAATTCTTAAGCTTTCCAAAGGAGCTTGCAGGGACTTTGTCTACCAAGCCATCCTCAGCAAGACAATAACTGGCAGCAGAGACAGTAGCTGCGGGGGTAACATTTGCAGTAGTGGAAGAGGTTGTGTCTCCACGCTTTAAATAACGTTTCAACATATTCACATGACAGACATGTTTGCGTCTCTGTCTGTCTGGGGTGGCAATCACGTAATTGGTGTCACTCAGTTTTTGTGTAACTGCGTATGGCCCGAAAAACTTTGCAGCAAACACGGAGCCTGGAATTGGCAAGAGGACAAGAACCTGGTCACCAGGTCTGAACTCACGGTCAACACTCTTCTTATCAAAGCGTGATTTCATTTTCACTTGGGCAGCATTTAAATGTTTTCGTGCAACACTCCAGGCAGCCTGCAGACGCTTCTTGAAAGAACTGACATATTCTGCCACTGGGACAGGTGAACGATTCACAGACAATAGCTGTTCACTCAGCATTTTCAAGGGGCCACGAATCGTGTGGCCAAATACAAGGTCAGCAGGACTAAACCCGGTCAAGTCCTGCACAGATTCACGGGTGGCAAACAGAAGGAAAGGAAGTCCCTCATCCCATTCTCTTCCAGTTTCAACACAGTATGTACGTATCATGGCTTTTAAGGTCTGATGATAGCGTTCCAGGGCACCTTGCGATTCAGGATGGTATGCAGTTGACATACGGTGCGACACTCCCAATGCGGCCAATGTTTGTGTGAATTTCTTTGATGTGAAGTTTGACCCTTGGTCTGTTTGGATCTCTTTGGGTAATCCAAATGTGGTACAAAACTTTACAAGAGCTGTGATTACAGCTGAAGACTTAATTGTACGTAAGGGAACTGCCTCAGGGAACCTAGTTGCGGTGCACATGATCGTCAATACGTACTGGTAACCACTTTTGGTTTTAGGGAGGGGGCCTACACAGTCTAATACTAACCCGCTCAAATGGTTCAGCCATAACAGGCACGGGATGTAGAGGAGCAACAGGGATCTTCTGATTTGGTTTACCAGACCTTTGACATACCTCGCAAGTTCTGCAAAACTCTGCTACTAAGGACTTGCAACCTGGCCAGAAGAAATACTTGCTTATCCGGTGAAAAGTTTTATTGATACCTAAATGTCCTGCAAGTGCATTCTCGTGGGCAAACTTCAGGACCTGTGGGCGGTAAGCAGTGGGAAGGACTATTTGATGAACTTCACGACAATCAGAATCATCATCCTCTGGTTTCCATTTCCTCATTAATACTCCACTATCAAAGTAGTAGCCAATTCTCCTCTCAGGGACTGGTTTACAGCTGAGGGCTGCATCAGAACAGGGAGCAAGTGATAGGTCTGTCTTTTGTGCAGCAACTAACTGATCTCTATCAACACTAGGAGTCTCATGGGGGCTATTTACTTCCATCCCCTCCCCAAGCTCAGGCTTTATTGTTAAGTCACATTTGAGAGTTTCAGAGGGGACTTGTAAAAACGAGTCGGTAAGGCTTATAACATCTTCAAACTTTCTAGACTGTGCTCGAGTGACGGCACACACAGGGAATGTAGATGAGAACTCTTGGGAAAGATTAGAAGTTTTATCAGTTTCACCGTTATTAGTCACCACAGGTCTGGGGAAAACTTGACCACCTGCCAAATCATTTCCCAACACGAGACCCACCCCATCAAACGGTAGCTGCTCACGCACTCCCAGATGAACTAATCCATTCACAAGATCAGACTTTATGTGTACCTGATGGAGAGGAACACTATCACACCCCATTTCGATACCACGAATTAAAACATTTGTGCCAGTATACGAATTTTGTGAAAAAGGTAGTAACTCTTTTAAAATGAAGGACTGTGCCGAGCCAGTATCTCGCAAAATCACAACAGGCTGTTGTGCAGTGTCAGACAAGGAAACAAAACCAGAAAGGAGAAAAGGTTGCATAGACTCATTCTTATCCATAGACATAGCGTGCACCAAGGCAGCTTTTTTAGTTTTCGCATCAACATTTTTCTTTTTCCAGGCCTGACACTCCGAAATCAGATGTCCTTGGTCAAGGCAGTAAAAACAGGAACGTCCGCCTCTTCCCACTGAAGAGGCAGATTTCCCATCTCGACTACCGTTACTTTTCGACGTATGCAAGGGCACACGTGAAAAATCTCGTGCAGCATTTTTACTAGTAGGCGGAATGTTTGACGTTCGGCTAAATGGAAATACATTGCGGTGCGTCAAAACAAATTCGTCTGCTAATACAGCAGCATCCAACAACGCCGTTACTTTGTGCTCATTTAAGTGAACGACAATACTCTCCGAAAGACAACCTTTAAAATCCTCCAGTAAAATTAACTCTTGCACCTGTTCAAAAGTAGTAACCTTACTAGAGAGACACCACTTCTCAAACAATACTCTTTTCTCTCTGGAAAACTCTACATAAGTCTGTCTCAATGACTTTGCATGTCCTCTGAACTTTTGGCGATACGCTTCAGGGACAAGCTCATATGCGCGGAGAACAGTGGCTTTGACAATGTCATAATCGAGAGACTGTTCAATGGGCAATGATGCACAGATTTCTTGAGCCTTGCCTGTTAAACTACACTGT
Organism: Beaufortia kweichowensis; assembly: GCA_019155185.1. Classification (NCBI taxonomy): domain Eukaryota; kingdom Metazoa; phylum Chordata; class Actinopteri; order Cypriniformes; family Gastromyzontidae; genus Beaufortia; species Beaufortia kweichowensis. The sequence goes on along the minus strand of CM032812.1, from coordinate 2,061,720 downwards.
AGTAACAGTGCCCACATATCAGTCGGCCATTTAAGCTTACCTGCGACGCGTTCGAAGTATGCGTCGACTATGGACTCGCGAAAGGGAGGCACAAGTTTGATATACTTACTAACATCAAACTCTTGAGCATCTCCTTCTAAGTTCGAGGTAACAGGGGTAGCAGGCGTAGACATAGGGGAAGAAACAGAAGTAGAGGGCGGTCTAGAGTGCGGAGTAGGAATAGGTTTTTGTCTCAACTCCTCGGATCTACGGAGCTTTAAACGTAAATTTTCATTTTCCTGTTGCTTTATGTGGAGATCTAATTCCTTAAGACGGATGGCTAAGGCTGGATCAAAGTTAGTACCTTCAATGGTATCAACCCCAGAAACAACCTCTTCAGTCATGGCTTTTTTCATAACTGCAGGTTGTTCTTCAACCTCTGGTAAAATACCATTGTGCACAAGCTGCTCGAACAGAAAATCCTTAATTATCTGCTTTCTTTCTTCTTTCGGGACATCTACATTAAAGAACTCTGCAATCAAAAGCAGATCCTTCTTCCTACACTTTTGGAAGACCTCTGTGGTAGGTGAAAGTGTAAATGCTAACAAATCAAACTCCATTTCTATGACAACAGAGTCGTGATCCCGGACGGTACCCCACTTGTTACGACCCACTTCTGTCTAGGGGTTTGTAAGGGGGAAGTAACAAATAAAAATAAAAGGATAATAATAAAATGTGTGGTAACACACTTCAATCCTCTGTCCCAGAGTGAACGAATGAAGACTAGTCCTTTTAGTTGAAGGAAAAGTAGAGATTTATTTTACAAAAGGAAACAGTAAGTGTAACAGAAAGCAATCTGGAAGCAATGGCTCAGGGGAGAGCAGAGCCTAAAATAACAAACAAAACGAGCAACTAACTAAATTTTTGAAGCAACTACCTTATCTCAATTACCCCCAAAAAGAAAGGAACAAAACAAACAACATGAGACTTTCCTTACCTCCTTGACTGTACCAAAAACAGGGATTAAATGGAGGGGGAAAAAAAGGCACTCTCCCCCTACGCTTCCCTTTAAATTCACACTAGTCCTTAACAAACAACAAAATGAGTAGGAAAATGTTAAAGGCAACCTCTTTGGCTTTTCCACACTATCACACCCCTTTTTTTTTTTTTTTATTTTTTTATGGAAGGAACTGCTTTAATGCTAGCCATACCGCCATCATCTCTAGGTAATTTATGTGCCACTCGAGTTGGCGGCACTTCCATAGGCCTCTGGAGGAACAGCCTTCCATTACCGCCCCCCAGCCCATGAGGGATGCGTCTGTCATTAGCGTTGTGTGACTACATGTTGACCCCAACACTGGGCCCTGGGAGAGAAACCCAGGCTTCTTCCACACCGTCAGTGCCCTCAGACACTTGAGGGTGACCCGTATTGTACGGAAAGGGTTCCCTCTCGGGGAAAACCCTTTCGATTTCAGCCACCACTGCAGAGGTCTCATGTGCAGCAGGCCCAGAGGCACGATGCTGGCTGCAGCTGCCAGGAGACCTAAAACTCGTTGAAACTGCTTGACGGTGACATATTGGTGAAGCTGGACCCCGTTCACAGCTGACTGAATAGTGTGTATGCGCACTGCAGAGAGACACGCTGACATGACCCTCGAGTCCCACTCTATGCCTAGATAGATAATTCTCTGAACTGGAAACTCTTCTTGGCGTTCAGCCGAAACCCTAGGACTTTCATATGTGCGAGCACAACATCTCAATGTTGAACAGCTAGACTCTCTGACTCGGCCAAAATTAGCCAGTCATCTAAAAAATTGAATATGCGGATGCCCTGGAGACGCAGAGATCTACATATTTTGTGAACGTGCGGGGTCCATGGACCTGATTTGAGTCACAATCTGTTTAAGGTAAGCATCTTGAATTTCAGTTTCTTTACTGAACGGTTCAGTGTATTCAGATCTAGAATAGGGTGCAAGCCCCCATCCTTTTTTGGAACAATGAAATAACGGCTGTAAAACCCAGCCTCTTTTTCTGGAGGAGGAACTATCTCTATGGCCCCCTTTGCCAGAAGTGTGTTTACTTCCTGTTCCATGACCAGAGCTTGTTTGGGGCCCACCTCGGTGGATAACACCCCACTGAATATGAGCGGCCTTCGCCCAAACTGAATCGTGTAGCCGTGTTCTACTATTTGCAGAACCCAATGAGAGACATTTGGCAGAAGTTTCCACGCTGCCATATGATTTATTAGCCTCTCGAGGCTAGTTTCTGGTCTTATGTTTTGTATTAACTCGAAGCCCTGGGTTGTATTGGCAGGGGTAGGACCTCCACTTTTTCACCCCGGCCTTCTTAGCCTTAATGACGGCCCTCAGGTTCGTCTTCGGCTGCGAAGGCCGAGGCTGAGAGTACCGCCCGGAGCCCCACTCGTGGTGGGGTGGGGCTCGCGAGCCAACACTCTCCTTCTGCCGGCCTCGGTACGAGGAGCTGGACCACTGAGGCTGCTCCCGCCCAGCAGCCTCAGCAACTCGGTGACGGCGAGGGAGAAACCGCTGGAATGGTGCCACTTTCTTTTCCGCCTCCCGGAACCTCTTGACGACGGTGTTAACGGTGTTAACGCGTCACCGAAGAGGCCCTCGGGAGAAAGCGGGGCGTCCATCAGTAAGGCTTTGTCGGCAGCCTTGATTTCAGAAAGGTTCAACCACAGATGCCTCTCCGTTGCCACCAAGGCGGCTATGGAGTGGCCGACTGCCTTGGCGGACTCTTTGATGGCCCTTAGAGAGAAACCTGTGGCCCGACGCAGTTCCTTAACTGAATCATGATCAACTCTCTCACCCTCATCCAAGTCCCGCAGCAGGTAGGCTTGGTAGGCCTGGAGCATGGAGATGGTATGAAGGCATGCTCCAGCCTGACTCGCTGTGTAAGCTTTGCCCACCAGCGCAGATGTAGTTCTACACGGCTTGGTGGGCAATGCCGGGGCCTTCAGGGACGATGCCGACGAGGGAGACAGATAGCTGGCAAGCGTCTGTTCAACCCTGGGCATTTTAAATAAACCATTTTATCAATACTTCTTAGAACTGTAAGGCAGCTGGTCAAGTAATCAGCACTGGAGTCATGAGTGGAGATGTGCTATAAAATAATAAAAGCCTTTTGGTGTTGGTTCTCGGGAGATAAGTCTCCCGCATCTCCCCAGGTGGGGCTGATACAGTATACAGGCACTGTCCTTTGCCTCTTCCTAAGTTCCTGCTTCTCTCCCCCTCCTCCCTCCATCAGATTCTGAAGACTGGAAAGTTACCAAGCATATATGTGTATACAGTATGTTGTGATGTCAATAACTTCATGTTTGGTATCATTTTAAAGGTCTTGGTGCGATGGGTAAACAGGTCTAATTTATATAACTATAGAACAGAATGAACAAGAAGATTAAGAACTTGGGAGAAAGTACACACTCCTGCTCCGGGTGTATTTTCCCCAGGTCTCTGTTTTTATAGTTTAATGACTGTCTCAGTTGGGTGTCCCTTCACAAGAAACTGACCAACCAATTCTAGTTTAACATTTTATGACTCTTTTTCTCATCTGTGTATAAAAGGTGACTTGGCAAAATGCTCAGGGTAGCATTCTGTAACCAGAACTTCCCACACCATAGGTGTGTGTCTCTATTGCCAGGTATGACTTTGTATTCAAGTTCAAGTTTAAGTTTATTTGTATAGCGCTTTAACAATGTAGCACTGTTTCAAAGCAGCTTTACAGCAGAATAAACTTAATGACAAGCAGGGAAATATAAAAGCTAATTTATTAACTACTGTAATATCTAATATCAGTAGTCTCTTAGTGAGCACTCCAACATGGCGATGGTGGTATGAGTTCGTACCTTTTATATTCTGTTGATCATTTCTATACATTGAAACTAAATTTGTATAGTTTATTCTGTTGTTTATTTAATGTTTTACGTGCCTGGCATAATAAATTGTTATTATTGACTCATTTAAAATTCTTCAGAAATTGTTATTTCCAGTAGATTAAGAGGAGTCTGGTGTTACCGCAGCAGAAGTATGTAAGGATAAGATCAGACTGGGGTTTTGATGTTGAATGAAGCAGGCGGCGCATTCACCAGAATTCCCAGATTTATGTCTATCACCTGCCTTAGCAAGTTGTATGAACGTGACTAAAGCAACTATTATTTTGTTCTGAACAAGCATGGGGCGGCCAGACTCAATCATATTACTGCAAACACTGCAACCTCTGACTAAGACCAGACTGACAATTCTGTGATCGTGAGACTCACTTATCCCGGCCGGAGTGAGGCTCTGTGCGACATCGGGTCCCTAATGAACGAATAATTAAGAATATGGGAATTTATAAATGTTCTAAGTGAATAAATTATGATCAACAGATAATTGGAATCATACACTAAATTTGGAATATTAAAATTGGAGTCAGATTTTATTTATGAACAGAGTCAATTCTATTAACTGCACTAAGAGAAGACTGAACACGCTGATACCTTTACCCATGCCATTGGATGCCGTCGTTGGGCCGATGGCCTTTACAGAGCCTAATGAAATATACTGTATCAGTTTTTTTAAGATCAACATCTCTAAAAATCAAGACGCTTTACCACCTTAGCTTTATATAATCCGTAATGATGATTGTTTCTAAGACTGAGCTGGCAGTGGCTAAAACCACTCCTAAATAGCTCTAAGACAGGACTGAAATAGCCCTCAAATTGTTAGTCCCTGGCTTAAGCTGGACTTTGCAGTGTAATGTTGTGTATAGAGGCGCTCTCTGTGCCCGGCTGGTGGTTGATGAGACCCATGATGAGATGACCCACTCCAGTGTGACAGTCTGCTGTAGTTGCTGTCATCGGCTGAACCAACAGAAAGCGACAGTCATACGGTTAGAGACAGTGCTCAGTGTGCAGCAGCATGAAGAACTAAATATAGCAGTCTTATCTCTCTGTGGTAAAGATTGAGAAACATGGTAACACTCAAATATGGTTTAAATATGCTTCTTATCTATCTGTGGTAGAGATTAAAAAACATGGTAACATTTAAATATGGTCCCATCGCAGAAAAATGTGGCTTAAGCCACACATTTAAATGCTAAAACAACAAAGTATCAAACCACCGTGCCATTTATTGTAATTAAAGCACAGGCACACCTTCAAACAAAAAACTATATTTATATTTATTTTTTTGTTAAAACATTTAATTAAAAAACTAAAAAATAAAGACACTACTTGTTGTCAAATGAACTATTTGTTTTTAATTTTTTGTAATCTTATATTTTGTATTTTCCCATTATAGATTCGGCTAGCTTGCTCTTCTTGTTGCCCTACCCTAATCATTTTCAATCATGTCTTGTTATCTCTGATTAGTTTATACCCCAGTGTTTTATTTGTTTTGTTTGTTTGTCCCCATGCGCATGTTTTTGGTTTTCTTTTCTTTACTTTTTGTTTCTTGGTGTCTTACTAATATAAATACCCTTTATATTTTGTAGCTCAGTTGGTAAAGCATTGTGTTAGCAAAGCAAAGGTCATGGTTTGATCCTAGGCAACCCACACATATACACTGATAAATGTATATTAAATATACTTTTAAGTTGCTTTGGATAAAAGTGTATGCCAAATGCATACAACGTAAGTGTGAATTTATACATAAGCCACTGTTTGAATAGCCACTGTCATTGATGCCTATTATGTCTGTTAATGAATACAGTATGTTCTTAACAATATAAAAAATATCCTTGGCAATGACAAATAACAGATACAGTTTTATTATCAAAATGAATTCTGTGCTGCCGTCTGTCTGATGACATTCACAGGTTCATGCAGGCAAATCTTATGAGCACCTGTTCATGCTTTTCAAGGCGCCATGTGAATATCTGTGATGTCTCTGCACTTCAGAAACCTGGAATCTCAGTTGTCAGTTCTCCCAGAATAGTTTGGCAATCTTGAATGCCCGAAGCACACAAGCTTTATGTCACTTCTTCCAGTGTTTTATTTACAGGTGTGAAGAATCTGAAATCCATTCCTCTGCCTATTTCAAGAATGATATTACAGTTTCCGTCAACTGGTAGGGCCAGTACTATTGATTTTTTTTTGTTTCTAATTAACAAGAAACTTGTAAATAGTGTTCCTAAATCTATAATATTTTTTACTGTAAACGCTTTGAAAAATGTGTTAACTGAGAAGCTTTCCTTTTAACTTTTTTTTAATGCTGTTTTATGTCTTTATCCAGTATTGTTTGACTGAATGTTGGTAGACCATGTTTGCTATCTATGAGTTGCATTTTTGAATTCCTGAACATTATTGTGCATTATATTTTGCTAGCTGTTCTTTTTATTAGTATTAATAAACTCTTAGAAGTTTCTTACTTAACATCTAATCAGTTTCCATATGCAAAACACCATGTTGGAAGACAAAGGTAATTTTCTTTAAGAAGTACAATGCCCGATTGGGTCACTCACATCTAACATCTTTACTTAAAGACCACTGCACTCTTCTTCTCCTTTCTCTTTCCCTCGCTCATTGTGTTCCACCTGTACTAAATCCAATTTGGGTTTTAGCTCTTTTAAGGTTTTTTGATGATGAGCTAGAAGAAACCTACACCCAGAGCCCAAGTTTGTGCCAGACTGTGGCCTTGTCTTTTCATTCATCAATGTTTGTCTCTTGTCGCTACAACATCCACTTAAGATCAGCTGGAGCAACAACACACTGCATCAGGACACTATTTTTATTGGGCAAGACATCACGCAAGTATCACATTTAATACTACTTTTTGCTCTTTCATTTGGAATTTTCACTTTTACTTTAGATCTTCACTGCAATGAAACCCTTGGCAGACAACAATAACACAATGGGCAATGGTACTAAATCCTGAGGTTGTAATCAATGTTAATCATGGTGCTGGACAGAACCGGAGACAAAGGAGCCATGGAGCTGGGTGGGACCAGCAGGAAGCAAGAAGCCACGGAGCTGGGCAGGACCAGCGTGGACAAGAAGCCATGAAGCTGGGTTGAACCAGGGTTTTCCAACAGACTCAATACAGTAGCAGGTTGAAGAAGAGTGAGATCAGGGGAGAGGACACTGGCTTTGCAGCAAAATCTGCAAGTCATAGCTCCTCAACTAGCTCTAAAGTGTAAATGCCAACAGACTCCTTCTCAGGGGTGGCTCCAATGACTGAGCCCGGCATAGAGGCGGCTACTGTGACTGATTCGCTGTGGTTGGCTGTGGCTCTCACTTGTCATCTGTGGTAAGCCCTGGCTTAAGCTCTGGTGGGTACAGATGTCATCTCTGGATCAAAAAAAAAACATCTCCATCTCGGGGCAGGTGAGCCTTGAACCCTACAGTGTCTGGACAGTGGGTGAGGCATGCCAGATATAAAAACTTCTGGGTATGATTCTCAAGCGAACGCTCTATACAATTACATTTAACACCACACACATTCAAGGACTGACAAAGAACTGAACCGAAACAGAGGTATAAATACACAGAAAACTAAATATGACACAGGGCAACATAATTACTGATAATGGGAACCAATGAGGAAATAATAGGTTGGTATGGAAACATGGGAGGAGCAATCAGCAAAACAATAAACCTGGGAACACAGGGACAGAACTAAACAGAACATGTAGCAAAGGCAAGCAGATATCCAGAAAAGTATCGTTGTGGGCAGTGGTTTACTAAATCCTGTGCTCGTAATCAGTGTTATATAAACGACTTAAATTGTCTGATTTCCGTTAGAAGCACAGTCTGGACTAATCAGGACTAATAGTATATTTTCTTTGTTGTTTAGTGGAAAAGGGGTGGCAATTGAAAATTGAACTTTAGGATAAAACAGTCTCTAGCTTGCACAACTATGGTGCTTGAAATATACTTGGGTAGTATGGGGAGCATTTAAAAAAAGGTTAAATAGAGTTTAATTTTAATAGCTTTATTGGTAAAATAGCATTCAATTTAGACATTTATTAGAAGTAGCTGATCAGACCATAAGCTTAAAAGGTGAGCCAACATAGACAAAGAAATGTCGTGGATTATTACTAACCCAAAGAAAACATAATTTGAGTGGTATGATAAGTAAAAGAACACACAAAAAAAATGTTTTGTGTGACCATATTTCAAGTAAAAAGCACTTGTTATGACAATATAAATGAGAACTGGGGGTGCTTGAAAGCACTTGGCTTACATTATATTAGATATTAGTTATTAAATAAGCTTTTATATTAACCTGCTTGTCATTCTGTTTATTCTGCTGTAAAGCTGCTTTGAAACAGTGCTACATTGTTACAGCGCTATACAAATAAACTTGAACTTGAACTTGAACATTATAGATGTAAGTCATATTGTACAGTACATACAATACAGGGAGTGCAGAATTATTAGGCAAATGAGTATTTTGACCACATCATCCTCGTTATGCATGTTGTCTTACTCCAAGCTGAATAGGCTGGAAAGCCTACTACCAATTAAGCATATTAGGTGATGTGCATCTCTGTAATGAGAAGGGGTGTGGTCTAATGACATCAACACCCTATATCAGGTGTGCATAATTATTAGGCAACTTCCTTTCCTTTGGCAAAATGGGTCAAAAGAAGGACTTGACAGGCTCAGAAAAGTCAAAAATAGTGAGATATATTGCAGAGGGATGCAGCAGTCTTAAAATAGCCAAGCTTCTGAAGCGTGATCATCGAACAATCAAAGCGTTTCATTCAAAATAGTCAACAGGGTCGCAAGAAGCGCGTGTGGAAAAACCAAGGCATAAAATAACTGCCCGTGAACTGAGAAAAGTCAAGCGTGCAGCTGCCAAGATGCCACTTGCCACCAGTTTGGCCATATTTCAGAGCTGCAACATCACTGGAGTGCCCAAAAGCACAAGGTGTGCAATACTCAGAGACATGGCCAAGGTAAGAAAGGCAGAAAGTCGACCACCACTGAACAAGACACACAAGCTGAAACGTCAAGACTGGGCCAAGAAATATCTCAAGACTGATTTTTCTAAGGTTTTATGGACTGATGAAATGAGAGTGAGTCTTGATGGGCCAGATGGATGGGCCCGTGGCTGGATTGGTAAAGGGCAGAGAGCTCCAGTCCGACTCAGGCGCCAGCAAGGTGGAGGTGGAGTACTGGTTTGGGCTGGTATCATCAAAGATGAGCTTGTGGGGCCTTTTCGGGTTGAGGATGGAGTCAAGCTCAACTCCCAGTCCTACTGCCAGTTTCTGGAAGACACCTTCTTCAAGCAGTGGTACAGGAAGAAGTCTGTATCCTTCAAGAAAAACATGATTTTCATGCAGGACAATGCTCCATCACACGTCAGTCAAGTACTGCACAGCGTGGCTGGCAAGAAAGGGTATAAAAGAAGAAAATCTAATGATATGGCCTCCTTGTTCACCTGATCTGAACCCCATTGAGAACCTGTTGTCCATCATCAAATGTGCGATTTACAAGGAGGGAAAACAGTACACCTCTCTGAACAGTGTCTGGGAGGCTGTGGTTGCTGCTGCACGCAATGTTGATGGTGAACAGATCAAAACACTGACAGAATCCATGGATGGCAGGCTTTTGAGTGTCCTTGCAAAGAAAGGTGGCTATATTGGTCACTGATTTGTTTTGTTTGGTTTTGAATGTCAGAAATGTATATTTGTGAATGTTGAGATGTTATATTGGTTTCACTGGTAAAAATAAATAATTGAAATGGGTATAAATTTGTTTTTTGTTAAGTTGCCTAATAATTATGCACACCTGATATAGGGTGTTGATGTCATTAGACCACACCCCTTCTCATTACAGAGATGCACATCACCTAATATGCTTAATTGGTAGTAGGCTTTCCAGCCTATACAGCTTGGAGTAAGACAACATGCATAACGAGGATGATGTGGTCAAAATACTCATTTGCCTAATAATTCTGCACTCCCTTGTATGTAAATTGTTGTATGTATATTGTTGACTAACACTGTTAAAATAAACATAGATTAATTTAAACTTAAGACTCTAAATAAAGAAGGGTCTCAGACTCCTGATGGTCTGTGTTTACATACGGAAAAGTAAATGCTTGCATGCTTTGAAAGAAGTTTTTCTTATATTTTTCTTCTTATAACTTATGCTATAGACATTTACAGAGGTCAGAAAATGTGAAAAACACTTTAGTGCTAAAACAGTGGATTTATTTATTTGGGCTACCTTTTACATTTTTGCTGTTTCATTAGACATGTCAAATACTGTTTAGTTGCATGTTCTATTACGACTGTTTTCCTATAGTTAGAAAAGTGCCCTGCTATTAGTATTACAATAGGTCAAAACTTATAGGTATAGTATAAAACAATCACTTTTACAACTAACCTACACTGAGATGACAAGCCCAGATGTAGAGGGGTCTATACCTATTTTTATTTTAGCGATTTTATTGATTAAAGATAAAATAAAATAGGTAATTTGCCGAAAAATGAAACAAACAAGCACATAAATAGGGAATGAACAGCTTGAACAGAGAAGGGTGCAAATGATCACTATCATCCTACCACAAATTTTAGTTCTAGTTTTGTTATAATAACAGTGGCATTCGGCATTATATGTTTCTTATGATGAAGCACTGACTATTGCATAAGGTACTTAACATGCATGTAAATAGCAGGAAAATAAAAATGAGCCGAGTAAATAACAAAATCAACAAACTAAATCAATGTTAACATATACTTTGCTTGTGGCTCCTCATATATTCTACACAACCCTAAGTGCACATGTTTGCTGTAAGAGACACTAACTCGCAGATTTTTAAAGATGTCCGAAGACTCGTGCCTGTCCATGGTGCTGAAATAAACCATGCATTATTACAAAGGTTAATATGAATTCTATATGAGTTACCGATAACGTAAAGGGTACAAAGTGTTTTATAATGGGGAAGCAAAGACAGACTGTCTGTAGGCAAATAAAAACTTGCGTGTTGCACATGTCTGCGCGGTCACGTGCAAAACGAGCAGTCATGCGCGAGATCTGACTTCTTTTCCAAGGTTCTTGTCAGCATCCACTTGCAAGGATCAGGGGGAACACAAGACAATTTATTGTAGATCCATAAGCATAGAAGAAAGAAACTTGGTATTGCAGCTGTTGCTTGCATTGCATCAGGTTTAAATACACTGATGTAGTTTAACCGAGTGTATCTCATTGCTGGTTTTGACCATTTTTGTTCAGTCTCACGCATGCATGAAAGCCCACATGAGAACATGCACACGACGACGCTGCGGATTGTGTATCAAACCCCTCCTAACGAGTCAGATCTGTCCCAGTATCGCTCTTTAACTCCAGACAGAAAGTAATCAATGGTCATGGCCTGTAATTACGACAGTGATTTCACAGACCTTCAGTATTTTCCTCATTAATGTTACGTTAAAAAAGCCTCTGGCTTTTGAGTTTGTGTCCTCGCTACGCAAATGATGAGAAAGACACACATCGTTAAAGCTCCTCTGCAGATGCGCTGTAAGGACTGCGGATCTTTCTTAAGCCTTTGATTACAAAAAATAGCTGTGCAATATTCCAGGCGGTGACTCAGTGAGGAGAGGGCTTTGTATCGACTGCTTCAAGGTGATTTTGTTTGGGAAGGACGCGAGTCATCAGGATTTTTGGTGAGAGACGAATATATGCCATTGTATTAGGATGTATACATGCGAATGCATTATGCAGATTGTTGCATGCATCCGACATGCTTTTTACGCAGTAATGCTCAACAATTTTGCTGTCATAATTAGTAGCACGTTAAATGTGAAGGGTATGATGCGCGTTGCATTGCAAAACATCAAATGCAGACCAACGCAATAGAAGAGAGCGCGAAAGGGACGAGATCCGGGTAAAATGTAAGAGGATTTAATTTTCCAGCCATTAGAAAGAGATTAAATTGACAGCAGGGCGAGTTAAAATGTACTGCATATAAAAACGGGGCGGATTGGTCTTTCGATGAGAGATTGGTAGCATCTTCCATTTCTTTAATACTATCGCCTTGAATTGAAGTGATATAAATTCACATTCATTCGGTTTATGCTGGAGCTCAGCACGATTGTACGCTCAGTGAAGTAAAACCCGATTCAGCCGCAGTATCGGCGTTTCTTGTGGAATTGTGGTTGGTGGATGACCGATTTGCTGTAAACTAGGAAGAGTTTGGACAAGGAGTGCGCGAGAGTTGCGCGCGCTTAGCATTATCATCAGCAGCCTCCAGCTCAAATTCAACACAGTTCACATCTCAGAGTATCTTCTCCTCGCATCAGATCAGAAAAAGCATTTTCAAAAGTTTGGAAATTAGGACTTAACGCTGTAAGTGCACAGATGATTAAATTGTGCTTTGGGTGTTTTAAAATTGGGGCTGGGAAACCGAACCGCATATTCTCGGTATAAAATGATTATGAACTTCTATATTATTTTGTTGGTTACCCTAATGAAGATGCGTTGTGCATAATGATCGTGCATGCATGACTGCTATGTGTTTTAATGCAGTGTGATGACAGTGCACAGTTTGCGTAATTACTCCGAATCGCATTACTGCACATGTTTAGGAACAAGATGCGTGCAATAGTCAACGACCGAATTAAAGATACATTAAGACACACAATTTGCGCAACGTAACTCAAGAAATATAGGTATTATAAACTACATTATAGTCCTTGTGAAGTAAGGGAATTGTGTCTTCTCGGAATCTGGGCATTATGGACATCGGCATCGGCGGGTGATAACATTTTTACGTGGAGCTGTGAATCATTTTGACGATGTTTTATAAAGGATTAGATCGCAGAGTGTGTGCGTAGTGATTCTCTTTAATGCGTTAGTGCCAAACACGCCACGGAGCCATAACACACTTTGCGTGGGCTATATTGCTGTTTTTATACCACTCTGTTAAACAGCATTATATTGGCGCAAAATAGTGTCCTAAAAGAGGCAAGTGTGCATTATGATGATCTGCATGCCGAGTCTGTGTTTTTCTTATGCGCGCGACGACCATGATAACACTGTCATATCTACAACTATGTTTGTATTTTTTAGAGTTAATGAATTGTCATGCATATAATTGCTATATTGTTAATACACGTTATAGGCAAGCTATAATGGGAGCTTGACCCTTCCAAAAAATCACTTGCTTCTTTGGTCTGTAGAACATTTACTGATTTTTAAAGCATTAAAGGTTAAATTGGCATTTATCTGTAGTGCACTTGTTAGTGCACTAAGTGAGCTAGGTTTTACTTTAATGTTTATATATAAGTTAAACGTGCAGTAGGCTGTAGACTATCTCATATTAAACTGTTATGAATGAACAGAATCAACAAATCAGCTAACAAATATCAACTGCATCCTAATGCATCTTTAACATTACACATATATCTATAACATATATTGATTGTAATCTGTGAGTGAGTTAATTGTGAGTCGGTGTAGTTGTGTAGTCTGTCTAAAATTAATAATATAGAACATACTCAATATAAAAATTTATGTTTTTATGTCGGTTAGTGTAAGGCTTGTTAATACTCTAATCAACCATATCAGTATAGTATCTGTTCAATAAACAACCTGTCTGTTTGTTTTCTTAAATCTTTGTTTTTTTTTCCTGTTTAGTGAGGATTTATCATTGGGAATGATGTGGAGCAGAAGACAAGCAGTTTGGCTGTGGATTTGGGCCTGTTTACTGGTAATCAGTGTACTGGCTGGAAAAAGGTATGTTAATGCATCTGTAGTTGGTAAATGTTGTAATCAGATTAGAATGATCAGAATAATTGATACTCTGCTATTTATAAACAGTTTTCTGTAGGATCTAAATCATATATTCATATGGACGTCTTTGATCCCAAACTAGAATGTTAACCTCAGAACCAAATCTAAGATCGGAGCTCCAGAAATCAAAGCAAATGTTATGCTAATGTAGCATTTTAAAGTGTTTTACAGATTGATTCACTGTGTGCTTTATACCTACAGTTGTTTGTTTTTAACACACCAAAAACACACACACTCTTTTTTCATTTATAATTTATTATTTTAAATTTTAATAATACAGTATGTACTTTGTTAAATGGGCATTATTGAATCTTATGTTTACACTGTTTACTATTAGCATATCAGTACTATTGACATTCTCACAGATCTATTAAAACAAGGCTAGAAAACGCCACAGGCATATAAGGGCTGGGCTGTGCACTATGTGTGACAGCAAAACCCTATGGCAAGACAGCATTCTGCACTGTTGCTGTTCATATGACCTGTAGATGGGGTTGGTGTACTAAGTTTAATTGGAGATCTGTGTGCTGTTTTTAAGCACATGGTTTTTGCTGTGTTTTGCTTTATGCATCTCTCATTGTGCGTTCTTTTTTATTCTGCCTTCTGGCACCAAACCTAACAAAATATACTCTGTGACTGCTGTGATTTTAATTATTCCTAAATAAAATGACTCTAAGCTGGGTCAGCATGTATCTGCATTATCCTGTTTTTTGGGGTGGGGGTTCAGGCTGACATTACCAGCGTACTGTGAGTGTACTGTCATGTATACATAATATATGGGAGTACATTTTTCTTCATGACCCCTTTTCCATGTCGCTTGTGGGGTGTGTGTGCATGTGTGCATATGTCTCTTGGTGCAGATGGGGGAAGGGTGAAAGTTTTGTCTTCATTTTATTTTTCTTGTGGTATTTGTGCCAGTTTGTAGTTTATTACAGCTGTATTCAGACGTTTAAGATCACTACTCAAAATGATTGATTTGTCTTGATAGCATTTGTTTTTGCAAATTATATCATCAGCTTAACATTTTGTGTGAGTAACTGAATTAAAACCAATCACAAAATTGAGATAGAATTGAGATTAGAATTTGCTTCACTTTTGCTTCAATGACAGCATGACTAGCATTTGACCTGCTGATCCATCTTTTAGGAGCATGATTTGAGAATGTTTAAAGAATCATCTTCTATTATTTTATAATTTTGGAGATTATAGTTTGTTTGCATTTAATCAGTGAACTAGTTCATCAATGGAAATAGTCCACAATATTAACTTAATTTAACTTTATTTTTACAAATCTATCTAAATCTATTTGTTTTACAATCTATAAAACATTTTTCATTTATTTCTAGGTGGGATCTTAAACCCAAGATTTGTATTGTGTAGACCTCACTGAATGATTATGCTGATAAATGTTAATCAAATAATTAAAATGAGCACATCCTTGTCTGCCCATGTTGGTTTAGAGGGAGATTAATAGAAATGATATGCAATAACAGGCTAGATATGAGATGCTTGAATGAAAGAATAAGTCACATTTTGTATCATGTGATTTCTCTCTCATTTGGGTTCTCGCACATGCTCTATCTTTTATTATTTGAAAACACCTTCGGTCACTTACTATGATAATCTTAGGTTTTAATGCCAAGCTTAACTTGCGGTCTGGTACCTAAAGAGGGAGGGAAAAAATACAAAAGCAAACATTTTATTGTCACTTATTTATTTTAAGTAGGAAATATTTTTATTTTAAAGGAGAAATTGAGCCCCATCTTTCCAAGCTATGGTTCATAAAATACCATTTTACAAGACTTGTTTTGTTGGCAAGGCTGGGTCACGGGTGGGCTAGGGGGAATTTCCCCTTCAAACTTTTCTTTACCCCAGAAATGTCTAGCCTACAATACAAACAATTGTACATTAATCGCCTTTTACTTGTACTGTATATTAAATAATGATCAGTTAAGTTGGAGAAAAATGTGACAATTACGTACATATAATAAACTCATAGCCACAAATCATGTCAAAAATCTTTTAAAAATCATGCAAACGTTGAAGTAATGAACAATAACATCTAAGCAGAAAGCCTGTCAATGCATTGCATAACTTTAAAAAGGCTGTTCGTCAGAGAGGTACAAAATTGTTTACGATATAGTCACATTTGCATCAGAATAAATAAAATCTGCATATTTTTACTTTTTAAAACTGCTCCACTGTTATTATACAGCTCAACTATATAAATATTTGGAATAATCCCACAATATTTTGCAGATATGTTTATACAGTAAAATTATTTCTGCTTTTTGCATTCTGTTTTCTGTAACAAGAGATACAAAACAGGAGCATAGTGCTTTTTTGCAGTCTTTAATTTCAGAAAAGTAGATAATCTGCACTTTCTGAATTTTGAATTTTCTAAATTTTAAGCAAAACAAAGTTAAAAAATACAATTCACTGCACTTTCCATTTAATTTAGAACAGCTAATGCCACGTGTCTAATATCACATTAGACATTTGTTCCATTGACTTCCGTTCATATGCATATGAATGCAACAGACCGGAAACGCAAGCCCCTAGTAAAAAGTTTTACATTTTGCTGTGTTCCAACAGTCAAGTGTGGTGCACTCTAACCTGCTAATTTGTATCACATATCAAGGCCCATATACACACATCGGTCTGTAGACATTTTGTATTCCGAAAGTTTAGTCTGACCACGGCATAAGGGTCCTTTTTAAGACAAGACACTGAGCATCTACATTTGATGGGGCTTATTGCTTTTATAAAATGATTATTCCATATACCCATACACAACTATGAAAATGGAATGAGATTTCTTCTGACAAGCAATTCAGTTCCTCGGTTCCAGTTTCTGAACAGTTTTCAGTTCAGAAACAATTTAACAAAGTGGTTGCTAAGCAACACGGATGCAGTGATGCAGTAATACTGATGTGATGCCATCACAAGTGGATGTTTATCTTGTTCCTCCACATATTTACATCTGCTTTAAATACAGCTCAACCAATATTTGACAAAGACAGTTGTGGCCTACTGGTTAGAGAGTTGAACTTGTGACCAGAAAGTTGCTGGTTTGATTCCCAGTATCAGCAGGAAACAAATGAGGTGTCTT
Source organism: Beaufortia kweichowensis (assembly GCA_019155185.1). Classification (NCBI taxonomy): domain Eukaryota; kingdom Metazoa; phylum Chordata; class Actinopteri; order Cypriniformes; family Gastromyzontidae; genus Beaufortia; species Beaufortia kweichowensis. Next base: position 2,044,885 of record CM032812.1, on the reverse strand, counting down.
TAAGCAAAACACCTTACCCTCAATTGCTCCCTGGGTGCTGCAACAAGGCCCCCTTGTAACTCACTTTGTTTCCTAATATTTGTAAGTCGCTTTGGATAAAAGCGTCAGCTAAATGTAAATGTAGGACCGGTTAAATTATTTCTATAAGCAAGGACGAGCCCCAGATGTCCTGTAAAAAGGTTTACACAGATTTGGCTCATTTAAGAATATACACATACATATAACATTTTCTGTACTCACACAGACCAACCAGAATTTTTGACTTCCCCACAGTCTGGTGAGTCTAGTACAGGGTCTGTTTGTTAACTTTCTTTAAGGTGAAATATTCAGAAATATTTTATATTTATTAATTCAGTTTCATGCTGCCAAAGTTGGAAATATCCACATTGTTATTTGCATCTAAAAGAGTCTTTTAGCTAATAAATAATGCATTGTCCCTGAGTGCTATACAGTATATAAGACAGATTTGCTGGTTATCTCCAGGCCTGTACAGTACTCATGGACAATGCATTCAAACTGGGGGCCGCACCCCGCTGGCCACCAGATGGCACCAGGGGTGACACATAAAAATTCTAGATTTGTTTATACATTTAATTTTACCTGTATGTACCTTTGAATTAAATATTAAAAAGGCTCAATATTAAATATAAGGCTGTTTCTGTCAAAACAGTATAAACAATTTAACATTAAACAGAATGAATGTTTTATGAAATATTGGCCACATACCCTGGTGAAACAATAGTATGCTAAGTATGTTTAATTTTGGTATACTTCAGTATACTTAAAGTCAATGACTAGTCAAGTGTGTTAAATACTATTTAATTTAAAGAGCGCTAGATTGGAACAATAATTTAAGCATATTTTATATTTTAATATTTTAAGTATATTTTTGTTGCAATTTAATTGTAATTAAACTTAAAGTGTATTTAGTATACTTTTGTGTGCTAAAGTGGAACAACTTTAAGTATACTTAAATTGTACAAGGTATACTTCAAAAAATAAATAGATAGATAAATGTAATAAACTACTTTAATTAGTAACACCCCAAATTATTATTTTCTCAGTAAAGGTTTTTTGAAAACTACTTTTTTTCATTTGAAAAATATATATTTTATTGACAACATGAAGCATTTACAGTGTACAAACTCTGCTTCAAAAAGATCAGTTTGTGTTTAAATCAAAATGAATTCAGATCACCTTTAGTATCACACAACCAAAACAAAGAACTGTAGTTGTGGGTGAAAGTTATGGTCCATGCAGTCAGAGCATATGGCACATACATGTAATATATAAAATTACAAATAATATACAAAACATGCACATGATACAAAATAAACACACAAATCAGAACTTTGTGTGATGCAACATATATACAATACAGTACAATACAGTATTTACACAAATTATATACTCTAAAATCTGTTGGGTTTAAACAAAACAATCTGTCCTCATCTCATCAAACTCATCTCTGTGTCTAGTTAAGGACAACATTTTGTGTTACTTTTAACTCAACCTTGTGTTGTCCCTTTAATTTTTTTAACACACTAACAACACAAAATGACACATACCTGTGTTAAAATTCCAAACACAGAGCATATGTTATTAATTATGACATACATTTGGACAGTGTAGAAACATACACAATATAGCTCAAAGTATACATTTTATTTATTTTCAGTGGAGGTGTGTAGGAGTGTATAGAAGTGTATGATGTGTCTATTCAAAAGAAGTATGGTGGTGGATGTATTAAGGGGCCTGTAAAAGTCTAATGTCCTGTGGCAAGGAATTGTGTGTGGTATTGGATAATGTGGTACAGTCTGCCTTGATGGTAGCACAGAGAGCAGTCCCTGGTTGTGGTGGCAGGAGTCAATGATGATATTTTAAGCTTTCCTCACACACTGCCTGTTGTACATGTCCAACATGACAGGTGGAGGGAGAGAAGCTCACCTCCAACAATGGGATAGTGTCCCATGTCCGGATGACCCACTGCAAAGCTCTGTGGTTGAGGGTAGTGATGTGCCCATACCAGACTGTGATGCAGGTGTTTGTCATTTCGTTTTAAGTTTATTTTCCAACCTGATGGCTTAAAGAGACACATAAGGCTAATACCACATGCTCTGTGTTATGGAATGTTAACAACGGAAAGGTCATGGATTCGATCCCAGGGATTGCACATACTCTGAAAAAATGTATAGTATGGATAAAAGCATCTGCCAAATACGTAAATGTAAGTTAGCAAGTGTATACGGTTACAACATTACAGCAATTTAAGATAACCAAATTGTATTAAATCTAGTGTTTATTAGCTATATGGGAAATCAGCAACTTAGCATTATGCATTATGCAAATACTGCATCATTAATATTGTAAGCAGAAGACTAAAAATTATATAAAACACAACTACTAATCAATCAATCAATTGTTACATTTTCCTGCTCCAGCAAAGCATCCCCAAACCATAACACTTCCACCTCCATGTTTCACAAGTGGTATGACTTTCTTTTGCTGAAATGCTGTATTTGGTTTACGACAAACGACGATCCAAATAATTCAATTAATTCAATTTTTTGACTTATCTGTGCAAAGCACATTATTCCAATAGTCTTGTGTTCTTTGGCAAACATCAGTCTTCCCCTCATGATTTTCGTAGACAGCAAAGATTTAAATCAACTGTCATCAACTGTAGCACGAGCTTGCTGTAGGTCCCATGATGATATTTAAAGGTTTTTGGAGACTTCTTGAAGCATCTTGCGGTCTGCTCTTGGGGTGAATTTGCTTGGACGGCCTGACCTGGCCATGTTGGCAGTTGTTTAAATTGTTATCCACTTGTAAATTATTTTCAGTGGACAGTGGAATGGCTGATAACAATTATTTCTTTTAAGATCTTTTTATATCCCTTAAGCATCTCATAAGCATCAACCATCTTTTTTCTAAAGGCCTCAGAAAGCTCTAACCCTAACCCTGTCCTAATTTTTTTACATGAATGTATATTTAAAGATGGTACAATTCTCTGTTAGTATATTTGCAGTGTAAAACAGTATATATTTGAAATACAATAAAGTATATATATATTTTTCCAACAGGGTACACATTGCTAAGTTTCAGGAGTGACAATCACATTTAAATGCAGGAGTAATTCCCCTAAATGATCGCTCCATGTGTGTACGGAACCAGAGTCACTCCCGCACTTCTGATGATAGACAGAGCTGAATCCATAGCAATGTTTTTGGGCATCTCGCAGCCAGGGCCGTAGCTAGAGGATTCAGGGCCCCCTGAAAAAATGTTGATGTGGGCCCCCACAGAATACAATATTTTGTATTCTTACAAAATAACAATCAGATAAATAAATGTAAATAAAGATTTTTACTGAACATCAAAAGCAAAATATTCAAATATAACATTATATATAAAAACAAATAGATAACAAGTAACAATAACAAATACCAAATAGACTCAAATAGTTATAAAACAAATCACTATCTAATCTGGTTCTGTAAAAATAGATGTAACTAGTAAATACTAAATACAAATAATAAAAAAAATTATGACAAGTCAAAATGCCCAATGAGCATCTTACACACTGACCCTCCAAGTCATCTTTAGAATGGGGTTGCGAATCAGACGATACTACATCTGCAGGACATTACAGTAAGTTTAGTCTTAATATCATATCACATTGACAGTCTATTTACATGTAACAGAATTTGGTAATGTTGTTGTAAACCCTTTATTTAAAAAGTTAAATATTTATATAAATATTACATTAAAAAATACAATTAAGCAATAACTTGTTAAACACTGTTTAAAATCCTCGTGCAACTATTCATGACAAACTAATAAAAAACTAACAAATGTCAAGAAATTATTAAATAAAACCAATTTTAAAAAGACCAGCAATTAATAGTTTCTCCCATGAGTCTGCTATAATTCAGAAATCAAAAAGTAAACATTCAGAAATTGACAAGAATGCAGTCAAATGTAAAAATAAAATAAATAAAACCAAAAATTAAATTAAAATGACTCAGTCTTCATTTTTTAATAAAGATAATTTGGCACTGCATAATATATTTTAAAGCAAATAAATGTAGCCATCCAAGAGCAGTGTTGTATGCATGCTTTCTCTAATGTGATTAATAAGTCATCAGCAGACAGGTGCGTAGCTGTTATGGGTAGAGTAACGAGTCAGAGTCACTGAGATAGAGTCAATAAAGCTGGTTGCTTTACTAAAGCAAAATGCGCTGTCTAATGGACAGAACACAACAGAGATTTCCAGGTACAGATAAATGATCCAAAACAGAGGGGTATACAGGTTCAGTAAACAGAAGGAACACAGTCTTACGTATCCACACTTCTTAACAGAAAATCTTCAATGACTCTGTGATACAGGTAAACTTCCAGGTAAACAGACTGGTGCAAAACGGTTCACGTATCCACAAACACTTTCCAATAGGTAATCTTCAAAGATACAGGGTACAAAATCCAACAGGCAAAATCCAGGCAAACAGACTAGAACATCAAGATACACGTGTTCAATAAACACTTTGCAAACAGGTACTTATCAAGGATACAGGTAACATCCGACAGGCAATAATCCAGGTATCAGAGAACATGAAACACAGGAACAAAACGCAAGCGTGACATACCCCAAACAACGTTAATACTAGACAAGAACTGAAAGCAAACACACACATTATAAAGAGTCCGATGATGACAAGGTGAAGCTGGTTGCGGGACTGAGTGCTGGTGATTGGGAACAGGTGTGCGGGGTGCAATGGGTTGTGGGAAATGAAGCTCAAAAGTCCGGTGAAAGGGAACAGGTGACAGGAACATTAAAACCCAATGCTGAAGGCGGCGTACTAGCATCCGTGACAGTAGCATAATGTCGCTTTTATATGTATAAGCCCTTTATACAATATGATTGTGCTTGTGATATGCGTCGTGACTCGTGTCCAGATTATCTTTTGAGCGCCGGTAATGAAACAAATGACAGCACCCACCCGGCAGCGGCAGACTGTACTTCTTGATCGACTGGGATACAGCAGCTCTTCTGGCCCCCCCTCCTTCTTTTCATGGCGTTTCTGGTACCCTGATTTATGTTTTCGTTTCATTTTCAATCGGTCAGTCAGTTTCCTATTCTTCCACTAACTTTAGCTGCCGCGTCAACACTGATTGGCTCTATTCACGAGCTAGGGTGGGACTTACAATTTTATTGGGTCCCTCATATGTTTGTCACTGACTGAATAATTAATAAATACTCCGTATTGGACTAAACCATTTTTATGGAGGGGTGAAGAGCAAATATTTGGAAAACTAATTTCATCAAATTGCATGTTTCTGTGGTTTTCATTAAAATCTCTGGCATACAACTAATATAAATATTAGAATTATTCACAGAACAGGGGCCTATATAGTATAACTGCTGGATTTTGTGGGGCCCCCTGGGCAGTGGGGGCCCCGATAATTGTCCCCACCTTTCACCCCATCAGTGACGGCCCTGCTCGCAGCTGAGAAACATGAATTCCAAAACTTTAACCTGTTTGGTATCTGCTATTTCTAAAAGTAATAAGAAGAGCAAAAGACTCGTTATGGTCGGGAAAACTAAACTGACAATGACAGAGACGCTGTGTTTTGTTTATTCTTGAAAGATAGCTGTGCAGAGCATGCACTAGTGTTTTGTTCAATAAAAAGAGTGCGATTACAATACTTTGAATAAAATTAATGAATAATAAAGAATTTCTTTAGAAGTCAGCCATTTCAAGTGAAATTGTCTATATAATAAACAAAAGCACATTGTAAGGAGCAACAATAGACATGTTTGCTATTATCTAACAGAATATCTAACAGAAACAAAGCTTACAAAAAAGTTAACTGACATTCTTTTCTCTTTTTAAAAAACATTTAAACAGTCCCCAAACATGAATATGTATGGAGCACAGAAATGTAAAAACACTCTGTAATTAAAAACCCAAGAATAATGTAAACCTGTACAGTATAAAGCATAGAACAAGACAAATGCAGAGAGTTGAGAGGTGAAAGAGTTGTCCCATCTTCAATCTTCAACTTATATTTAATTAACAAATTCACATTCATGCTAACTTTTTATTTTTAAAAGGTGCGGCATAAAAGGATAGTTCACCCAAAGAGCAAAGAAGATAGTTCACCCCAAAAGCCAAGAACGTCATATCACTAAAATGGACTTCTAAAAAATCTATTACAATAATTGTAGCTGACTGTATGAAACTCATGGTATAATCAATGTCTCTTATTTAACAATGTATCTGCATAGAGACTGACACAGTTAAAACAATTCTGGGCACACAAGATCATATTTTAAGCACAGTGTAAAGTGCGAATGAAAATCACAAATCTCAAAATCATTATTTGAATATGTATATAGACGCACAAAGAATGGGTAGCAGGAAAGCAAGTAAGGGAAACTGCGCAGGCAAAAGAGGCATGTCTGTATCATTCAGAAGCCTCTGATTGGTCGTTATTATTTACAATTGACTTACTAGTCTTTTAGTAAGTCCTTTTCACAAGGTCTCTTATCCAGCCTACCTCGCCGCCTGCCTGCTAGTGCGCTGCAGGGAAAACCGGAAAATATTAATATCTTGCAAAATCTTTTTAAGGCAACTAAGCAAATGTTGTATTTTACCTTTACCTTATTAGTGTTCTTAAGCGAGTCCTTCTCACAATGACTTTCTTCCAACCAACCTCACGACGACCACCTGTTTGCAATGTTTCTGAGAGAGAACCACGGGAAAGTGTTAAAACATTGTGAAAAATACAACATTATATAAAACCTAATGTTAAATGTATCACGCAATTAGGTAAAGTGTAATAATGCGAAACTCAAGTTTAATCTGTACTTACCACTTAAACTTATATTTTAAAAGGCTGTACCCGCTGCCTACTGCCTCAGAAAACTCACATCGACCAAAAAATTACTGCTTTGTGTTATATTGACCAATCAGCACGGTCGTCAAAGCAGAATTTCAATTAAGAATTTTCAAAAAAGATTTCATACCGAGACATAGGAAAAAACTTAAATAAATTAAATGTTTGAGTTCATAGCCCTTAAAATATAAATACTAAAGGTTTTTGAAAAAAATGTGTTTATTGAACTTGCTTGTTTAATTTTTAAGGCCAAAAATTTGTTGTTAAAGTAACCTAAGTTATGAAAATGTAATATCTTAATTAATAACAACATTGGGGTTTACAGTGGAATGTATCATACCAACCAACAATTAATGTTCCAGCAATGTATCATTTATGATGTTATGGGTTCAATTAAAATTGTAAGTTTTAGATTGTATTATGTGATAATTTTTTGGGGGGGCACAAAGTGATGCACACTACAGACGGAGTGGGGGCTCAGGCTAAAAAAGTTTGAGAACAACTGGCATAGACTCTTTAAACAAGAGTGTCTTAGAGTCACCCAAAGAGGGTGTTGCATTGACTTACACATCATGCTTTTGTCTGGTAGTAAGTAAAGCCTCTGCTGTTTTTAATTGTCAGCTCCAATCAGAATGCAGATGAGCAGAAAGACAACACCACAGTTTTTACCAGGATTCTGGACAGCCTCCTCGATGGCTACGACAACCGTCTAAGGCCCGGGCTTGGAGGTAGGAACAGAATTTTCTCTAATAATTGCTTCACACATTTATATACCAGTGTTCTGTGTTGTCGAAGATTTATATTAAACCTATATCTTCAAATAAATGTTGTTTAGCTAAGTTATTTTAGAAAAGAGTTAAATCAAACCTGCTCTCACAAGGAATGCCGCCATATTTGAACATTGAATGTTAATCATAGCAATTAATATAATATTACTTGTTAAATATGCTTACATTATAAATCAAAACTGACTGCTTTTGAAATTGATAGTAAAAATCCAACAACTTTGTACTTACTTTAGCAAATGCAGCTTCACTTGGGTGGGATTTTTTCGGTGTCCTTCAGCGTTGCCATCCAGGAATGATGTAACAAGTCATATACTGCTTATATATGTATAAACAGAGAATGTTTAATTAATAAATTACAGAAAAAGTCATCTTACTTGACTGCTCCTGACAGTAGACAAAATGGAGGCAGCCCAGAAAGACGCGATTGTGAAATGACTGACTACCAATAACAACACCAACACTTTTATTATATTAACTCATTAAGTGTTAGGTCTTACACAAAGAGTGTTAAAACAGCTCTTAATGCCCAAACTCTCATGATCTTAGCACTCTTGATTTTGCTGTGTAGTTTCCCTTTCTTAGACAATTTCTCAGTAGAATGTCATCTGTCATAAAACACATTAAAATTCATTGTGATTTTGTTATGTTTTAGCTTGGAGACTCAGCATTTGGTTGCCACATAGATATCTGGAGCTATGGTAATAAATAGAAATCAGATTAACTTTAAATGGTAAATGTTTTTAAAAGACAAACATCTGTCACTAACTTTTTTTTAGTGTACTGTTTGTATCTCTGTGATTCGAAATGACATTGACATATATAATAATATTATCAATCATCTAGGAGAAACTATGTATTTTGAAAAAAAGTTAACCAACCTCTTGACCAGTTGTGATGTTTATGTAGCAGCCTGGTACAAAATAAACTTAGGGGTTTACTGTTGATCATTGCCATAACTTATATTTAAAAAGTGCTGGAAAAAAGTAACATAACATGTTCCCACATTTCTATGAGGCGTTCATAATAATTAAAATAATTTAAAATAATTTAAGCATCCAAATACTATGTAGTGATTCTGTGGGGAACAGTATTATTTAAACTATTTTGCATTCTCCACCGAAATAAGAAAGAATTATAATGAGTTAAAATATTCTCCACCATCCCCTCTGTAGGGGAAACAAATATGACAACAAACAAATATTTATGATTGATTGTGATCATTGTGAAGTATTCAGATCAAATAGAGCCCCAAAAAGAAAAGAGAAGCAAAGAAAGGAGTGCATTGGTCTTTAAACCATGAAGATGTCACGCCCTAAAGATATGAGTGATCCAATCAGAGCTTGCACTTTCTGAGGGAAAGTTAGCTGTCTTTGTCTTCCCAAAAAGGTATTTTACATATGGAAGCTAATTGGATGTTCACTGAGAAACTTGAAAGAGTTTAATAACACTGATATGAAAAGAGCTGCCAAATTAAAATGCACACTGATGTCCAGGGAATCAAAAATCATGTGATCATGATTAAATCAGTAATTGCAGAACATTCATTTAAACAAGTTTGGATCAAAATACAAGTAAAAAATAAACAACAATGACATTATATATGGGAAAAGAAGAAATGAACATTTATACATCTTCATTACACTATTCTAAAACAATCTATATGATTGAAAAAAAATTGATGTTAAAAATGGTCTTTGTTTGTCCCAAACTAAATGAAGAGAGAGTGAATCTCTCTACATTTTGGAAAAAAAACCCGGCAGGAACGAAGAAAAACGGCAGGACTTGCAGGAACTCAAGTACTGTGTTAACAGGACAGTTAACTGGATCCCGCATAAGGTCTTCGCACCACGAAGTGAACACTCTCCACTTTAGTGTGTAAACCTTCCTCATGGGAGGAGCACTGGAGCTAAGAATGGTCTCCACAACCTCTATGAGTTGGGCCCCCTCAGAGGCCAGACCCACAGAAGGATGGTGCCCTGCGCCTGAGATCCTTCCTGATCAGCAGCTCGAGAGGGGTGCCTTTTAGGAGTGCTACGAGGTCCGAGAACCAATCTCGGGCCGTCCCGATTTTGGTACCAAGTACCAAGTTTCATGTCAATATACCAAATCGTTGCACAGATATAGCCTTTTGTCCATTCTGGCGCGCCCTTTGCCCAGTTTGTTGACGCGCTGTATGAGAACGGATTGCCCAATCTATTTTTGTCAAAATTGTACCTGCCAAATTTCATGGTAATCGGACAAACGCTGTATGATAATTTTTATTCTAAATGGCAGGAAAATTTTTCATGATTCAACACAATTTTCATAACTTTTTGTCTTGAGTGCCTCGAAATTAACCAAGTTTTGTCCACAATTTCGATGGCGTGCATACTGTAAGGGAGGGAAAAACCACCCACTGGCCCAACGTCAGAGTCCAGTGGCAATGGCGAAGGTCTCAGCACGTTCGGTCTTTTCCGGCGCTTACTCGTTACTTTTGATTACTCAATTTTATCTGACTCCAAAAGATAAAACCTTGTAAAGGTTATTTTATGATCCTTAAATTTAGGTAAATGTTTGATCATTCCATTTAACTCGCTATTGTTATTGGACTTATACACAAAGGTTCTCATTGTCGCACAGGGTCCTCGCGCCGGCCGGTATGCGGGCCCACGATCACAAACTCGACCGTATAACCAGAGGTTATGGCTAAAGCAATTTAACAATGTAGCTCCCGCTTACTATTATTAAAAGGTATCCATGTAGCCCCATACAATCGCCTATATAACAACTTAGTTCAAAGCTTAAACATTAATCAGGGGTTATGGCCAGCACCGTAAGGGATTTGATCTGACCCCATATAGTATAACTACATAACAACTTAATTAAAGTACAGGCAATGACAAGAGGTTATGACTACCACTATGATAGCCCCATATAGTGAATCCGACTGCATAACAACTTCATTATGCAGTTGTTAAGCAATGATTCAATATCTAATTCAAACAATTTTAATTCATGTAAAACAGTCAATAATGCAGAGATGACAGAATTTAGAAATGTTTACCTGACAATCAAAACTACACACAGCAACTATGCGGGAAATCCGTTTACAGACTCCTAGAACCTTTTGCTTGCTTCCCTTAAATACCCAAACCAAAGTATACTTCCTCCAAACGGAGATGTAATTTACATTGAAAAGACTCTGCACCTGATCAGGCCCAAATGGCCATTTCCATGAAAGAGCCCAGGAAGGACACACCCACAGCAGTGAGCAGAATATCTCCAAACTTCTTAAACCTTTGTTATGATCTGCTCTACTGTTGTGGGGATAAGATCATTGTGTGAGTCGCACTGAGACATTTCAAATGATATCAGACATGAATATTTAGATACTTTGACCACACAGAATGTGCTTAAATACAGTTCATAGGTGAGTTTTAGGGTTCTCTGAGCTGAGGGGAAGTAGACGGAGAGAGGGGGAGAAGGAGACAGATGTGAAGGTGTGAGTTCGCAATCAGCATCCTTTGAGGTGTGCTATCTGAGATGGGGATGCAAACTCTGTGGGGGAACTCAATATGTTGGAAAGAGTCCTTTGTTCCCCAGGATGTGATATCCTTTTGGTTTGGACATCTTCACACCAGTCTTGCAACACAAAATGGATTTGAAGCTGTATCTTTGCAAAACTTTGGTGTATTGACATAAAACTTGGTACTTAATATCACAAGCACTTCTTGGTCACCGCACTGTAATTTAATGACAGCGCCACCTACTGGTCAAACGTTATAAGCAATTTTGTGTTTTAAATGCTTTTTCCTGTGTTTTATAACTGCTTTTTACATCTCATCATCAGAGGTGTCTATATATATTTTATTTCATACCATTGGGGGCTTGACCCCCCATAACTGCTGCTTGCAGCTATATTTATTATGTTGGCTTCAGAAAGCCAACATACTGTTGTAGTGCATACACAGATCAGACATAATAATAATTGGTTATATTTCTTAAATATAACTAAATACCTCACCCACTCTGAAGCTATTCACTGGGGGTCTGTTGCAACTACCTCCAAACTTAGATGCAGACACAGACCTCTGGTAACCATAGCAACCCATACTAAATCTGCAAGATAATACTGTTTTACGATCCAAAGGAATTTAGGGAGATTCATTCGCTCCTCATTTACTTTGTGACAAACAAAGGGACTTTTAAAACGGTATAATAGATGTATACATGCTTTTTTCTTCTTTCCCCATATAATATATCATTGTTGTTTATGCATTTTGATCCAAACCTGTTTAGATTCGATTCGATTAGATCAGATTCAACTTTATTGTCATTACACATGTACAAGTACAGAGCAACGAAATGCAGTTAGGTCTAACCAGAAGTGCCATAATGCAGTAAAGTACATGATATAGATTTGTGCTTCATGTTAAGATTATTTACAGATTATAAACAGAGGTTAAGGTTATTTACAGGTATGACAGATATGATGTACTGTGAACATATACAGATGGCATTATAAACAGAGGTTTACCAAGATTTACAGATAAGATAGGGATGTACTATGAACATAATATACAGATGGCATTATAAACAGAGGTTTACAAATTGTGCAGTAAATATAGACAGAAATTTACAAGAGGATATGTACAATGTAGTGCGGTGAATAATCAATAGTGCAAACAGTGCAGTGGATGGCGTTATTAAAATTTTCAGTACATAGTACTGGGGTGCAAATTGTGCAGTAAATGTATAAATATAAGTATAAATAATCCTGAGTGCAAATGAACATGTAGACAGTCCAGTAGTGCATGAAATGGTGCATGAGTGTAACAATTATTAATGTGATTAATGTAGGTGTATATGAGAGGATAGTGGAGTCAATGAGGTGCAGAGTTCAATAAGGAGACAGCTCTTGGAAAAAAGCTGTTCCTCAGTCTGCTGGTTCTAGTCTGTAGGCTCCTGAAGCGCCTGCTGGAAGGCAGGGGAGTGAACAGTCTGTGGGTGGGGTGAGAGGAGTCCTTGAGAATACTGTGTGCTCACAGCAGACAGTGTTTCTTTTGGATGTCCTCAATGGCAGGAAGTGGAGTTCCTGTGATGCGCTGGGCGGTTTTCACCACCCTCTGCAGTGCCTTGTGCTCCGCGACAGAGCAGTTCCCATACCAGACTGTGACACAGTTGGTTAGGATGCTGTCTATTGTGCAGCGATAGAAGTTCACCAGGATGGCTGAGGACATCTGATTCCTCTTTAGTGTCCTCAAGGAGAAGAGTCGCTGGTGAGCCTTCTTGACAAGGCTGGAGGTGTTGGGGTTCAAGGACAGGTCCTCTAAAATGTGGGTCCCCAGGAACTTGAAGCAGGGGACACGCTCAACAGCCATCCCGCTGATGTGGATGGGATCAAGTGTGCCTCCTCTCTTCTTCCTAAAGTCCACAATGAGCTCCTTAGTCTTGGTGGTGTTAAGGAGCAGGTTATTGTCTGTGCACCATGTGGCCAGGTGCTGGACCTCCTCCCTGTAGGCAGTCTCATTGTAGTTGCTGATGAGTCCAATCACCGTAGTGTCATCTGCGAACTTGATGATGGCATTAGATCCATTCAAGGCCCTGCAGTCAAGAGGTGAAGAGGGAGTAGAGGAAGGGGCTCAGCACACAGCCCTGTGGTACCCCGGTGTTGAGTGTGATGTTAGTGGAGCAGATGTGGCCTGACCTAACATGTTGGGGTCTGTTAGTCAGAAAGTCCATAATCCAATTGCAAATGGAGGTGTTGATGCCCAGGTCTCCAAGTTTAGTGATTAACTTGGAGGGGATGACAGTATTGAATGCAGAGCTGAAGTCCACAAACAGCATTCTTGCATAGGTGTTTTTATTGTCCAAGTGTGTGAGTACAGAGTGCAGCGCTATGGAGACTGCGTCCTCTGTACTCCTGTTTTTACGGTAGGCAAACTGGTATGGGTCCAGTGTGGATGGGAGAGAGTCCTTTAGGTGTGCCAGGACCAGCCGCTCAAAGCACTTCATAATAATGGGTGTGAGTGCAACAGGGCGGTAGTCATTCAGGCATGTTGGACCAGAGTGTTTCAAAACTGGCACAATAGAGGTAGATTTGAAGCATGCAGGCACAGCTGCTTGAGCTAGAGACATGTTAAAAATGTCTGTAAATACCCCAGCGAGCTGCTCTGCACATGCCCTGAGTATGCGTACGAGGATGCCGTCTGGTCCGGCACCCTTGCGCGCGTTGATCCGGTTCAGTGCAGTGTAAACATCTGTGGAGGTGAATATAATGGGCGGGTGATCGTTTACAGGTGTGACCTTGGTGGCAGTTTCTTTGTTGTCTCCCTCAAAGCGAGCATAAAAGTCATTAAGCTCATTCAGGAAGAAGACATTTGTGGCTGTGGGGGTTGAATTGCTGGGTTTGTAGTCGCTGATGGCCTGGATGCCCTGCCACATGCGTTGAGGGTCAGAGTTGGAAAAGTGATCCTCTAGTTTTAGCTTGTAGCAGTGCTTGGCCTTTTTGATGCCCCTCTTCAGATTTGCCCTGGAAGAGCTTTAGGCCTGTGCATCACCTGATCTAAAGGCAGTGTTGTGTGCTTTCAGCAGGAGGCGCACCTCCTTGTTCATCCATGACTTCTGGTTTGGGTATGTGGTGATTTGTTTCTGGGTTGTAACGCTGTCAATGGTGGTGTTGATGTAATCCAGAACAGAGGAGGTGTAACTGTCTATGTCCGTGTGAGTGCCACATGTTGCCTGAGAAACAAACATACTCCAGTCTGTGTGTTTAAACCTGTTCTGGAGTGTGACGTCTGCCCCCTCTGGCCACACTTTGATGGTCCTTAGTGATGGCTTCACACGGTTGATGAGAGGTAAATACTTGGGGGTGATAAACAAAGAATGGTGATCTGATTGTCCGAGGTGGGGGAGGGGGGGTCACAGTGTAGGCTTTAGCCATGTTTGTGTAGACATGGTCCAAAGATTTGTTTCCTCTGGTGTAACAAGAAACGTTTTGGTGGAATTTGGGGAGCACTGTCTTTAGGTTTGAGTGATTAAAATCACCCGCAACAATGAATGCAGCCTCCGGGTGAGCAGTCTGTTGTTTACTGATGGCTGCATGAAGTTCGTTCATGGCAAGCTTGGCATCAGCATCGGGAGGAATGTAAGGGGCAGTTATAATGGTGGAGGTGAACTCCCGTGGCAGATAAAACGGCCTACACTTAACCATGAGAAACTCTAGGTTAGCTGAGCAGTGTCTCACGACAATAACAGAGTTAGTGCACCAAGCTTTGTTAACATAAATGCACAGCCCTCCGCCTCTGGTCTTACCAGAGTCAACCGCCGTCCTGTCTGCCCGGAATGTATGTAGTTCAGCTAGCTCAGTAGCATTGTCCGGTATGCTGCTGTTTAGCCATGTTTCTGTGAAGATCATGACATTACAGTTCAAAAGTCTTTTGCTGTGGTTGATGCAGAGTTGAATCTCGTCCATTTTGTTCACCAATGACCGTACATTGGCGAGAAAAATGCTGGGTAGAGAGAGCCGGTGTGGTGTTAATGTTAGCTTAGCTCTTAGCCCTCCGCGCTGCCCCCGCCTTTGTTTACGATCGCGCCGCCGCCTTCAAGCACTTCCGCCCGGCCTGGTAGAGTGTGCCGCTTCAGATGTTCTGCCGATCTCAGGGACGAGACGAAGATTGCTGATAAAACTGTTGGAAATGTACAAACCAATATCCAAAAGTTCCTATCGGGTGTACGATGTAAAGGTACAACTGTTCTGCACGAACATACCCGATATGAGCAAAATAAATACCACAAAACTGCAGCAACTGGAGAGACCCTGAGCCTCACGATGTGCACGCGCCACCATCTTGGATCGTTCAAAAGAATGTTTTGCAATTACTGATTTAATCATGATCACATGCAGACCATGTTTGTTATCTATGAGTTGCATTTTTGATTTCCTGGACATTAATGTAGATTATAATTTAGTTATTCCTTTCATATGAGTTTTATTAAACTCTTTGAAGTTTCTCTGTGAACATCCAATGAGCTTCCATATGTAAAATACCTGTTTGAGAAAACAAAGAGATCCCTCGGAAAGTACAAGCTCTGATTGGATCACTCATATCTTTAGGGCATGACATCTTCACAGTTTAAATACCACTGCACTCCTTTCTTCTCTCTCTTCCCTTTCTGGGCTCTTCTCTTTTTGGGACTTTTCTGCCTCATCTGCCACCATGGTTGTTCCACGTCAACTGGGGTCTTCCAAGTGCACTTGGGGTTTTAGCACTTTTTAGGGTCTTTTGATGATGAGCTAGAAGAAGCCTTGTCTTTCCATCTTTCAAGGACCCTTTGCCTCAGACTGGTTCTCTTTCTCATTGCTACAATTTTCAGCCAAGATCAACTGTAGCCTTAACAAACTGCATCAGGACACTTCCTTTTGGTGGGCAAGACATGCAAGTATCATACTTAGTCTTAATAATGGATGCATAGAGCATCATTAATTCTTTTTACAAAGGTGCTACAGAAATAGGAAACTGATTCAGGCTGTTGATCTGCTGAATGTCAAATACTGCCATTATTTAATATTTTATTCTTCTCTCTGTTTCAACTTCTTCTAATGCTAAACTGTATGCATGTGTGTGTGTGTGTGTGTGTATGTTAGGATAGTATTTATTTTGTCTAGTGAATAAAGTCTTGTTTATGTCACACATGATGTTGATTGTAGTTCATGATCATAATCTGGTTTCACTAATCATGTCAATTATCGCTACATGCTCTTAATCTGACTCTGTAAGAGCATACCTCACAATGGGGTGTAAGTTGTACCCCTGGGGCGTAAGAGCCACCCGCAATTTCCCATAGTCTTATAATGGCCCATAGACTGCCATTATAAAAGGCCCAGATGGATCAAAGTGTCATAGAGACATGGGGGTGGGCTCATTTTACTCAAACAACCAATCAGTCTCCCAGAATCATCATTAAGCTATAAAGCCACACCCTAACAACCATTTAGAGCACCCTAGCAACCAATCCCAAAGACTGTCATTATAAACGGCCTAGATGGATATATTTGCATAACAATGCTATAGCATCATGTTAAAATATGCTAGCTTCATGCTAAATCATGCTACCTCCATGCTAGCTTTATGCTAAATCATGTTAGCTTCATGCTAAAACATGCTAGCTTCATGCTAAATCCTGGAAATAGCAATATGCTTGTTAGCCTTGTTAGTTTATATTTCAAATTTGAAGCTGATACAAGCAAAAATGACCTTTTTACAAGTATTTATCTTGTAAAATTTATCTTTATCATCTATTTTATAAAATTTGATGACATAATGCTGACATGATGTAGCATAATGCTGACGTGATTTAGCATAATGCTAACACGTTTTAACATAAATTTAGCACGTTGTAACATGATTTAGCATGATGATAATATGCTTTAACATGAAGCTAACATGTTTTAACAGAAGCTCCAAGCCACGAGTAAAACAAGCTCACCCCCATGTCTCTATGATGTTTTAATGCAGAAATATAGGTGTTTTAAAATGATTTCTAGGGTTGGTTGGTTGCTAGGGAGTGACTTGCTAGGGAGTGACTTGGCATCCACCAGTAATTATACTCCAAGCCACGAAAATCCATGTAGGCCATTTATAATGGCAGTCAATGGGATTGGTTGCTAGGGTGCCCTAAAGGGCACCCTAGCAAGGGCTATACAAATAAAATTGAATTGAATTAAATCACCAGGATGGGCATCAGGTGGGGCAGGACTGTTGTGAGCAGTGTTGTGCCGGCTGGAACTCATTCCTCGGGATCCCTCGGAAAAGGTAGAGGGGGATAGAGAGAGAGAAAAGGAGAGAGGAGGAGAAAGAGAAAACGGGACAAAACAGACTAACATTAGCGTAGCGGCCGTTCGTATGTTATGTATGCAAATGATATCTTATGCAATATGTAATATTTATGCAGTGCCCGGTTCCGGTTGAGCTAACTATTGCGGCCTTAGAGAGTTAGGATCTGTAATTAGGTGAATGCATGGCTAAAGAAATAAGTCTTTAGTTTAGTTTTAAACTGCTCGAGTGTGTCTGAGTCCCGAATATTGCTGGGAAGGTCATTCCATAGTTTTGGTGCTAAGTAGGAGAAGGATCTTCCACCTTTAGATTTTTTTTATATTCTTGGAACTATTAACAAACCGCTATTTTGTGAGCGCAATGTTCGGGATGGATTGTATGCTGATAGTAGTTCATAGAGGTATAAAGGTGCTAGGTCGTTTAGGGCTTTATATGTAATTAACAATATTTTGAAATGTATGTGATACTTAACAGGTAGCCAGTGCAGTGTTGCAAGAAGTGGAGTTTTGTGGGCATACTTTTTTGATCTAGTAAGCACTCTAGCAGCTGCATTTTGAACCAGCTGAAGCTTATTTATTTGCTTTACATGGCACCCCCCCAGTAATGAGTTACAGTAGTCAATTCTTGAGGTCATAAATGCGTGGATTAGCTTCTCTACATCCGGGACAGACAGTATGTGGCGCATCTTTGAAATGTTTCTAAGGTGGTAAAAAGCGGTACGACACACATTAGAAATGTGACCATCGAAAGACAGGTTCTTATCTAGAATCACACCTAGGTTCTTGACTGCAGAAGATGGGACAATGGTGCAGCCTTCTATGGAGATATTGTGGACTATCGTGTCATGCTTGGAGCTATAACCAAAACCTCTGTCTTATTGGGGTTAAGTTGAAGGAAGTTGTTTGCCATCCATTTTCTAATATCGTTGATACAGTCTATTAGCCTAGAAAAACAATGGGTTTTGTCAGGTTCTGAGGAAATATAAAGCTGGGTATCGTCGGCGTAACAGTGGAAGTTGATGTCATGTTCCTTAATAATATCTCTGAGGGGAAGCATATATAATGCGAAGACAATAGGACCAAGAACTGATCCCTGTGGCACGCCGTATTTTACCTGAGAGTAATAAGATTTATCCTCGTTAACACAAACAAAGTGGTAGCGATCGGTTAAATAAGACTTAAACCAGGCTAGGGCTTGACCACTAATGCCAACAAGGTTTTCTAGTCTATCGAGTAGAATTGTATGATCTATTGTATCAAAAGCTGCACTGAGGTTGAGTAATATAATGCCAACTGAAACTTAATATGAATTCCTCAGAGTCCCTCTGAGAAGAGGGACTCTAGCAGCTGCATTTTGAACCAGCTGAAGCTTATTTATTTGATTTGCATGACACCCCCCAGTAATGAGTTACAGTAGTCAATTCTTGAGGTCATAAATGCGTGGATTAGCTTCTCAGCATTTGAAACAGACAGCATGTGGCGCATTTTTTAAATGAAAAGGTAAAAGAATGCAGTTCGACACACATTGGAAATATGACCATCGAAAGACAGGTTCTTATCTAGCATTACACCTAGGTTCTTGACTACGGAAGATGGGACAATGGTGCAACCTTCTATAGAGAGGTTGTGGACTGTCGTGTCTTGTTTGGAGCTATACGGTTCAATAATCAAAACCTCTGTCTTATTGGAGTTAGGCAGAAGGAAGTTGTTTACCATCCATTTTCTAATATCGTTGATACAGTCTATTAGCCTAGAAAAACAATGGGTTTCCATAAATGATATTTTTCGCTAAGAATGTCTGGAGTTGGCTAGACATGACTTTTTCCAGTATTTTTGATAGAAAGGGGAGATTTGAAATTGGTCTAAAGTTACCCAGCTTTTAATGAGTGGCCTAATAACTGCCATTTGGAAGATAGCCTAATTCCAATGATGAGTTAATAATATTGAGCACTGGTTCTGATACTGGAGAAAAAACTTCTTTTAGTAGTTTTGTGGGAACAGGATCTAGTATACAGAATTTCGATTAATTTATTACTTTTGTGAGCCCATCCATTGTAATAGCAGTAAATGAGTAAAATTGTACTAGTGGCATGTTGTAGAACAGAGTACTATTGGATATAAAGGTGGCTGGTTGTATAGTTTTGATTTTATTTGCAAAGAATTTCATAAAATCATTACTACCGTGCTGTAGTTTAGCATCTTTGTCTGTTGAATGTCAAATTTACAACTACTAAAATAAATTTATTAAAAATACAAATTGCGGATTATTCTGATTTTCCCAGATCAGTTTGCTGGGATAGGAAGATTTGGCAGTTTTTAGAGCCTGTTTATACTTGTGAATGCTCTCTTTCCATGCATCACACCATACCTCTAAGTTTATATTCCTTCATCTATGTTCCATTTTTCTAACTTCATTTTTTCTAGGGCTGAGGTGTGGTTGTTATACCATGGTGCTTGCGTTCTTTCTTTAATTCTCTTTAATCTAATTGGTGCGACAACTTCTAAAGTACCTGAAAAGGCTTTGTTTAAGGTTTCTGTCACAGCATCAAGATTTTTATTGTTTTTATTTTTATTGTTTTTTATTGCATATTTCATTATGCATTTGAGACAGATCCAGAAGATTGCTAATTCGCTAACTATCTTTAGTAGTAGATATGACTGTTCTGCTTTATCGATACCGAGGTGTAGTATGAGGGGGCTTATCTAGATGTACAGTATATGAGACGAGGCAAATTCTTAAAGTAAGTCTGTATGATAGCCCAGTGGTCTGTAAATAGTAGCCATGACGAAAGGCATATGTTTGTTACAATCACCTGTAAGTGACATATTAAGCACCATTAATAACGAGTTGAATTTTTGTCTAGATTTAGTATTTACACCAAATAGTTTACTATAGATTGTAGCAACACTGCCACCTCTACCCTTTAAATGAGGCGCATGCTTATAATAGCCTTGTTGGGTAGATTCGTTCAGACTGATAAAATTGTTTGTTTTTAAGCCAGGTTTCTGTCAGGCACAGCACATCCAAATTGTGGTCTGTAATAATTTCATTGACAATATATTCTTTATTGGAGAGTGACCTGATGTTAAGCAGGCAGAATTTTAACATTTGTGTAGCATCAGTTTGTAAATTGTTTTCTAGTTTTATATTAATTAGATTTGTGTGTTTTAGTTTAAAGCGTGCTATATGTTTGTTTGGGGAACAGACACAGTCTCTATATATTGATATGTAGGTGGTAAAAACTCAATGTGCTGTGATTTATGTGACCTATGTGACATGTCAAGGCAGCTTGCAAATGGATGGTTAAGCCGATTGGTCTGCTTTCTGACCTGGGCCCCAGATCAGATTTTACTTTAAAGACTATTGGTCAGATTTCGGCTCCTTCCCGGGAGTTATGCTAGGCGCATCCGAAATAGTGTCTGATATTTTAGTGCCCTTACTAGTCTCAACAAGAGTTTGGATGCATAGTTCTAATTCTGCAACTTTCTCCATCAGCCTTACTTTATCTTTACATTTATCACATGTGAAGCCCTCTTCACCAACAGAAGAAGCTAAGCTATGCATGTGGCATGAGATGCAGATTACAATAACAAGCGAAGGAGTAGTTTTATTACCGTTTACGTGCTGAGTAACAGAGATTTCGAAGTCCGGTTGGGGTGCGGGGGAAGAGGTCCTCAGTTGTCTGCATCGTGCTGGGTGATGAATGCTATGGCTATATGCTAAGAAAAAAGTTAATTGCATATGATTTAACTATGAAATATTATCAAAGGTATATATACACCAGTTAAGTGATACATTAAAAGACTAAATTAAGTATTTAAATATTGAACATTTGAAATAGAGTAGTAGAATATTAGATTTAAGATCAGCTCGGCAGAGCTCCAAACTAGACCATGCTGCAGTGGCATGACTTATGAAGATAGCTGTAGGGAGCAGGTTTGTTATAAGCAATGCCCATCACAGGAACATTGTTTTCCAGATAAATGCAGATCATTTAACATTTGACATGAATTAGTGATGATTCATTGAGTTCTTTATCAGTGGTGTATAATTTATAAATTTCATTGTGTCTGTTTGACCTTACACACATTACCTTGTAGTGCCTACAAAGTGACAACATATCAAAAACAGAAAGCAATGTCAATTATAGTTTTTCTACATTAAACCAGGAACAATTGACAACATTATAGTGATATTAAAGAAGTTAAATTAAACCCAGTTCTGAGCAGAATCTAAAATCAAATGTGATTGGTGAACAAAAAGTAAAATGAGTTAATGTGTTTACAGGGACAACAAACCTTTTATTTGACCTTACACAAAGTAAAAGATACACTACTTTTAGACAAAATAAAGATGTAATTGAGGTCATTTAATATTGTTGATGTCTTGATATTCTATGCTTGGATTTAAAAAAAATTTATCAGAACGTCACAGAGTTTGAGATTTTAAGGGAATGGGTTGTCAGCAGGAGACTGTTTCAGTGTGATGGGTTTGTACAACTGAAGCTTGCATTAAATAATTGTTAAAGGTAATGACTATCACTGATTGACACTCAAACTTTTAATTTCTTGCTTCGACAGAGCGTGTAACTGAAGTCAAGACTGACATTTTTGTGACGAGCATTGGGCCGGTCTCAGACCATGACATGGTAAAACTTCTTTTAAACTTTTACTTTCAACTGACTGGTTGTAATGTAACTACTTATCTTCTGTATATGATAACTTGTTTTACACAGTATTTAAAATAGATTGACTGCATTGAATCAAATTCTTCTGCCAGTAATGAGCCAATAATTTAAGTCTAATTTCCTTTAATTAACAAGCATTAAATTCCTTAAATTTGGCTCTATTCTGTTTATTCTGCTCTATTCTGATTCAGCCAGTGAGTCCCACATGACCATTTCTACCACTGTATCACAATGGATGTGAAATTGAAAAGAAAATGACAATGAATGGTTGTTAGAATAACTCATGCAGCTAATTATGGCCACTGATGTTTCATGATTGCAGTTCAACTACTCTGCAACCAATATTAATTACAATACTCAATATTTATTGACAAAAAAAAGGTTATTTAGGGGAAACAATGGCCCCTGAGTTTTCATGTAAGAAGTAGCTCTCTTTAGCCTTTGTAATTGGACAGACACTTCTTATGTAAGAACTCTAAACCAAGGTTATTATCATAACTCAAACAGTGTAAAAATAAAAAACTTAAAACAGTGAAATATATATTAAGATTTAGGAAACTGGAAAATCTGGAACCTATGATGCCACAATAATAAACCACCATGCAGAAATATGGTTAGAGTAAATAATTGGGTTACTGTCTTTGTAATTTCTTATTGTTTGAACAATACAACTGTTATTATAGCTTCTTTCAGTTGATTACAATGACCTCAGATGAAATCATGAAAGGCTAATTGATATGGCAATTGTATTTACTAAAATGTAAAAAATACTAATTCCCCAGAGATTGTGTTGAACTGTATTGTCTTTGACTCTGAGGCCCAGGGTTGACAATAGTGCTGTTGGTCTTCCAGGAGTACACCATCGATGTGTTCTTCAGGCAGAGCTGGAAGGATGAGAGGCTGAAGTTTAAAGGTCCCATGGCTGTGCTTCGTCTTAACAATCTGATGGCCAGCAAAATATGGACCCCTGACACTTTTTTTCATAATGGCAAGAAGTCAGTTGCCCATAATATGACTATGCCCAACAAACTCCTGCGGATTACAGAAGAAGGCACTCTACTCTACACCATGAGGTAAAGACATTTTTAATTTATCTTACTTTAGAAGGGTAAGTGTGCATTTTTATGCTATAATACTTTCTGTAATCCAGTTAACATGATCTTGAAAGTGCACAATTTGTATTTTTCCATTACCTTTCTGTCACTCACTCAACTTTGTGTCGATGACATGACAGTATGGGTTAGCTATTGAGAACCAACCCTTTCTGATTCAAATACATGTACAAAAGCATTGGAATGAGGAGGAAGGGGCCTAGCCCAAACCCTGAGAAACAGCCCCATACTATTATTCCTCCTCCACCAAACTTAACAGTTGGCACAATGCAGTCAGAGAGGTAACATTCCCCTGGCATCCAGACTTGCTCATCTGACTGCCAAACAGAGAGGGGTGATTTGTCACTTTACAGAACGATTCCACTGCTCCTCAGTCCAGCTCTACACCACTCCATCTGACACTTGGCATTGGACTTTGTGATGTAAGGCTTGCATCAGCCATGGAAGCCTATTGCATGAAGCTCTTGCCACATGTTTTTTGTGCTTACAATAATGCCAACGGAAGTTTGAAAGTCTTCAGGTATGGAATCAACAAAATGCTGGGGAATGTTCAAGCACCATATGCCTTCGTTGACCCCGCTCAGTGATTTTACAGGGTCTTTCGCTTTGTGGCTAATTTGCTGTTGTCCCTAAATGCATCCACTTTCCAATAATACCACTTATGTTTGACTGTGGGATATCCAGCAGGGATAAAATTTCACGAATCAACAATCAATTTATTTATACAGCACATTTAAAAACAAGCATAGTTGACCAAAGTGCTTATCAACGTCAAATGCAGAAAACAAAATAACAAACAAGCCAAATACAGTAGAAAAATCACAATGTCTCAACTCAACTTGAAATAAAAGCTATAGAATACAGGTGTGTCTTGAGCAACAACTTTCCAAAAATTCCAACAGTCTGAGCAGTTCTTATATGTATGGGTAAATACGGGTAAACTATTCCACAAATTAGGTGCCACCACTAAAAAAGCTTGGTCACCTTATGTTTTTAACCTGGCTCAAAAAGCCAGGTCAAAAAGCACCTGATTGGACGACCTCACTGCTTTAACAGAACTATGGACATGTAAAATCTCTGACAAAGAAGCAGATGCCAAGTCATTTAAAATCTTATAAACAAACAATAATAATGATGATGAAAGCTTATTGTTTGTGGCAGAATGAAGTCTGAATGTTACTAACATGCAATGCATGTTTATAAATACCTTTTTATTACATTTGTTGACTAAAAGTGCAGAAGGATCTTTTATTGTGAACACTTTACATAAACACAAAAGCAAAATCAGAGCCTATGAAGATTTTAGTGAGGCACAGTTTTATAATAATGGTATGACGCTCCGTTATGAATGTACATATCACGATTTGCGCTATTTACAGAAATGATTATATTACTGTTCAGGCACATGCAGAGGGGGCCTTTTATAGTTTGACCCTCCAAAGGTCTCTGCACGTCCCTGTTACTGTTACTAGAGCATTTATTTCATTAAAGAGTGTTTGAATACGAATACTAAACCCTTTGAGCTTTGCAATGATATATGGTATGTGATATTTAATTTAATTCTAGGACAATAAAATTCATAGTGAAGGTAAAGCACTATACCAGCATACCCAGTCATTGCTGACCTGTTTGAGGGCCTGCAGACAGAGAGTCACAGTCCCACTGAAATTATATCCAAGGCTTCTTGGGAATATGGCATCTTTGGCAGCGGTCAGATCTTGGTCAGATCTGACTTTTCTCTGGAGCTTTTGAGGTGCATCAGGGTCAGCTCAGGAACCCTTGTTCATGCCCTTCAGAGAGCAGGTGGTGAACCTGCAAGTGCTTCCCACTGGGAAGGATAACCCAACCCAGTCATTGCTGTGCCCTGTACTTGAATTCCACGCAAATCTTTAGACGTTCTGGGCAGCTTTTAATCTGCTTTGGAGGTCAGCTGAAGGGGAAGGCTATCACCAACCAGAGACTGGCTCACTAGATTGTGGATGCCATTACAATTGCGTAATGGTCCCAAGATCTGCTATGCTCATATGGTGTGCAGGCCTACAAGAGGAGCACTGGCACAAGGCCCCTCTCTGGCATACATCTGAAAAAGTGCCGTTTGGGCTGTGCTCAATACCTTTGCGAGATTCTATAATGTCTAACAACTAACATGGTATCAAATGGTAGAATGGACGGCTGAGTGGACCTTCTCCACTCTCTCTGAGGTGAGGTGAGCCTGCTGCGACACCAGAGCCAGAGTGGAACGCCACGACTGAGCCAATTGTCACCCCGGAGCTTGAGCCTTAACTTTCGTCTGACCAGGTGTGTGAGCCGGCAACACGGCTTGTGCTAGTGGACTTTGAGGGCATGGAGGAGAGATCCATCCACGCTCCAGACTTTAACGGTGAGTTCCCTATCGCGGTCAAGATGGCCGTCCCTAAGTTCCCTGCCGCAGTCAAGATGGCAAGATTTCCAGACTCCACTCCAGAGGTTCTAGACTCCGCTATCAAGCTCCCACCCAGCCTTCCTCTCTCGCCTCCTCTGTTATTTTCAGCCTGGCCCCTCTCAGTCCCTCAGCTCATCTTCAGTTTGCGCCATCTGGGCGCTCTGATTTGCCTCAGGCCTTCCAGGTCCCAGCTCCTCCTAGGTGTGAGGATCCCCTGTCTCCAACTCCAGCCTCCGAGTCCAGGACTCCACCTTGGCCCTTCAACCCATCAGCTTTGCTTTGGCTCCTAGCTCCCTCGTCTCCACCATGGCCCGTCATCCCACTGGGTTCCACTGGGCTCCCATGTCCCTTCGGCTCTGTCTTGGTCAGTCTTCCGACCATCCGTCACCTCTGGACTCTGCTTCCCCAACTTCGTCTCGGCGCTCTGTCCCTCTGGCTCTGTCAGGCTCCTTTTTCCCTCCGGCTCCATCTTCGTCCTTTATCTCACCGGCTCCACCGTGGCCTTCCAGATCCCCGCCTCTGTCGCCTGAGCTCCGCCTTGGCCCTCTGGCACCTCAGCTTCATCCTGGCTTTTTGGCTTTCCGTCTTCGCCCTGTGCTCCTTCTCCACCAGCTCCGGTCAGCCCCCTGGTGTCGTCAGCCCTTCCTCCCCCATGGCTCCTCCCTTCGTTGACTCCACTGTGGACTGCTGTCCTGGCTGCACTCTGGGTCATTCCCACCTTCTCCTGCTCCTAACTCCTCCCACCTTTGACTCCACCCTGGCCTGATTGACTGTTTTTCTGTCCCTCATCTCGTATTCACTCACCTCCAAGGCTCCCACCCTTCCTCCTCTGTTTGTCATTTCCATAATGACCAATGCAATACCAGTGCAAATTAGCGCAGGTGCTCGATGCTTTTTTGACGGTAAATACTGGCGCAAATATTTCACGAGCACACACTTTAGTAAATAGCGTTGCATGAATCATTTACATACTCTCCTCACATAAATTTTGCGTCTCGAAAAGAAAACTTATACAAATGCATATGCAAAAAGGTCAGTCGCAAAAACAATTATGCCAGACCTCATCAGCACCAATTATTCACTGCGCGTCTTTAGTAAATCCTGATCCTGTTTTTTAATGCCAAAATAATAGGTTTGCATTAGCGCAAGCTGTAAATCTGGCCCTATGACTCCAAACTATACACTATATAATTTTATACTGTCATGCTGCACTATACAGGTCCTTCTCAAAAGATTAGCATATTGTGATAAAAGTTCATTATTTTCCATAATGTAATGATAAAAATTAAACTTTCATATATTTTACATTCATTGCACACCAACTGAAATATTTCAGGTCTTTTATTGTTTTAATACTGATGATTTTGGCATACAGCTCATGAAAACCCAAAATTCCTATCTCAAAAAATTAGCATATCATGAAAAGGTTCTCTAAACGAGCTATTAACCTAATCATCTGAATCAACTAATTAACTCTAAACACCTGCAAAAGATTCCTGAGGCTTTTAAAAACTCCCAGCCTGGTTCATTACTCAAAACCGCAATCATGGGTAGGACTGCCGACCTGACTGCTGTCCAGAAGGCCATCATTGACACCCTCAAGCTTAGAGGGTAAGACACAGAAAGAAATTTCTGAACGAATAGGCTGTTCCCAGAGTGCTGTATCAAGGCACCTCAGTGGGAAGTCTGTGGGAAGGAAAAAAGTGTGGCAAAAACGCTGCACAACGAGAAGAGGTGACCGGACCCTGAGGAAGATTGTGGAGAAGGACCGATTCCAGACCTTGGGGACCTAAGGAAGCAGTGGACTGAGTCTGGAGTAGAAACATCCAGAGCCACCGTGCACAGGCGTGTGCAGGAAATGGGCTACAGTTGCCGCAAGATTCCCAGGTCAAGCCACTTTTTGAACCACAAACAGCGGCAGAAGCCTGACCTGGGCTACAGAGAAGCAGCACTGGACTGTTGCTCAGTGGTCCAAAGTACTTTTTTTCGGATGAAAGCAAAGTTTGCATGTCATTCGAAATCAAGGTGCCAGAGTCTGGAGGAAGACTGGGGAGAAGGAAATGCCAAAATGCCTGAAGTCCAGTGTCAAGTACCCACAGTCAGTGATGGTCTGGGGTGCCATGTCAGCTGCTGGTGTTGGTCCACTGTGTTTTATCAAGGGCAGGGTCAATGCAGCTAGCTATCAGGAGATTTTGGAGCACTTCATGCTTCCATCTGCTGAAAAGCTTTATGGAGATGAAGATTTCGTTTTTCAGCAAGACCTGGCACTTGCTCACAGTGCCAAAACCACTGGTAAGTGGTTTACTGACCATGGTATTACTGTGCTCAATTGGCCTGCCAACTCTCCTGACCTGAACCCCATAGAAATCTGTGGGATATTGTGAAGAGAAAGTTGAGAGACGCAAGACCCAACACTCTGGATGATCTTAAGGCCTCTATCAAGCATCCTGGGCCTCCATAACACCTCAGCAGTGCCACAGGCTGATTGCCTCCATGCCACGCTGCATTGAAGCAGTCATTTCTGCAAAAGGATTCCCGACCAAGTATTGAGTGCATAACTGAACATAATTATTTGAAAGTTGACTTCAACCTTCAAATTGTATTAAAAACACTTTTCTTTTATTGGTCGGATGAAATATGCTAATTTTTTGAGATAGGAATTTTGGGTTTTCATGAGCTGTATGCCAAAATCATCAGTATTAAAACAATAAAAGACCTGAAATATTTCAGTTGGTGTGCAATGAATGTAAAATATATGAAAGTTTAATTTTTATCATTACATTATGGAAAATAATGAACTTTTATCACAATATGCTAATCTTTTGAGAAGGACCTGTATACCTCTACCAAGTCCTATTACTATTTCTATTAATTTACTTTAATGTCTGAATATGGTACCCTTATATTTGGTCAGAATGTTTAAACATTGTATTTTTTTGTTTCACTAAGACTCACAGTCAGAGCTGAATGTCCTATGCACTTAGAAGACTTCCCAATGGATGCCCATGCGTGCCCTCTGAAATTCGGTAGTTGTAAGTAACCTTTTTCTATTTTTGCATGGGACCTTTTGCATGGGAAACTTTTCTCACTAAGTAGCTTTTAGGCCAACAGAGCTCACAGATTATAAGGCTGATACAGTATGTCACACACCTATGCCCACACATCCAGCTAGACAGATTTAGCCATATAGAGTAATCATTAAAAAGAAACAACAGATGTGTCTGTCCCAGAGGAAGAATGAGAGGGAAAATGACCCCATGGTTAAAAGCAATGAGGCTCTAAATATTTCAGCTTCCGCTGCATCTCCTTGTGAGTTTGAAGATCTACCGAAGTAAATGGCCCCAACAACAGCAAATTAATAACTTTAGCAATTGTGATGCCTGTATTTATGTTTTGTTTGTTGGCACCAGATGCCTACACAAGGGCTGAAGTGGTGTATGTGTGGACACGCGGGGCAGCGCAGTCCGTGGTGGTGGCTGATGACGGCTCCCGCCTCAACCAGTATGACTTGATGGGACAGACTGTTGACTCGGGCGTAGTGCAGTCAAGCACTGGTGCGTAACATTACACTTTTATATTATACTAAAACAAGGAACAATAACAACCAGAATAAGTTGTATTCAGGAAACTGGTAAAATGGATGAATTTCCAAACTGGAGACTTTTCAAAAGTTTGAATTCATTGTGTCGTATTAAAGGTAAATGGTGGTCTAACACCTTACTAAAATTTATAACACCTATAACACCTATTTTACGAATGTTCACATTATTTTGTCCAACCCCTGTATATGTATTTATTAATTAAAGTATGTTTTTATTTATTTATTAATGAATTTGTTATATGTAGAAACACATTATTGAAGGTGGCACTTCTTAATAACTTTTCCATTCAAATGTCTTTCTCCACACTTTCAGGAGAGTATGTTGTCATGACAACACATTTCCACCTTAAGAGGAAGATTGGATACTTTGTCATCCAGACATATTTGCCATGTATTATGACGGTGATCCTCTCCCAGGTGTCTTTCTGGCTAAACAGAGAGTCTGTTCCTGCCAGAACTGTTTTTGGTGAGTGTCCTCATAATAGTGCCTTCACGTTTCAATGAATGAGCTGCTAGCATCATATCACATTTTAAAGATACTTTGTTGTCTACAAGTAGCAAATTTCTTTTAAATAAGTCAGGCCACTCTGCCGCCATGTTTGCAATGCCTTCGGGCAGCTATTTCAGTCATGACAAGACTACAGTCATATGTACTTGAATAGGAGAAGGCTGATATATCCAAAATCATTGGCTAAAATCACAATTAAATAAAATAATTCCGACCGCACTGCCACATCTTAATATTTTTTCATATTTATTTTCTTTGCTAGTAGTCAATTATGTAACTGAAGTGTAAACCTCTCTACAGTGCTAAAATGCTGCTAAGCTAACAACACATTTGTCTGATAAGCTAAAACAAACATATTGGGTAACATAATAATTTAATTTATCTTCTTGCAGCTTAGCTTTTGTAGCTTTTTAGGAGCATAAAGGGTTGGAAACCCAGGGAACTTGTATATAGTGATCAAATGTATAGATTAATAACTGGAATGGAAGGCAATGAAAGTTGCTTTGAATACCAAATTCTGTCTTTCGTTTTGCAGAAATTCTTATTTTCTATTGTGAACATGTATCATTAAAGTTAGTCATTTATGCTGGTGAGAGTAAGGTAGTGGTGTCAAAAATTGTGATTATAAAAAAAACTAGATATAAAGATAATCCATCTGGGCCATTTTATAATGATAGTCTATGGGCCATTATAAGTCTAATGCCTCAAGCCAACATAATAATAATAACAATAATAATAATAATAATATTGATAATATTAATAATAATAATAAGTTTAAAAAGAAGAACAGTATGTTGGCTTTCTCAAGCCAACATAATAATAATGACGTGTATTATGGGTCCATAAGAGGACCTATTTCAAAGTGTCCATATATTGTGGTGAAAGTTTACTGTGTCATCACTGGAGAAAAAACAGAAAAAGCTTAACAGCTCAAGAGACAGCTAAACAAAAAGACTCTAGACTCTAGACAAAAAAACACTGCATGCACATGAGTTTCACTTTCGTGCTTAGGGGGCACACATATATACTGTATGTACAGTGTATGTGAACCACCAAAAAGTATGTGAACCTTTTGGAATTTCATGATTTTCTGAATACATTTGTCATAAAATGTGATCTGATCTTCATCTAAGTCAAGGGTATTGACAAACATAATGTGTCTAAAAATTCTGATCTTTCATGTCTTTATTGAGAACAACCAAAAAAAACCTCATAGTGGTTGTGGAAACAGTATGTGAACCCTTGAGTTAATGACCTCAAAAAAGCTAATTGGAGTCAGGTTTTAGCACACCTGGAGTCTCGTTAAGATAATAAGTTTGGAGGTGTGGACTACAGCTACTTTGACTGATAAAAACCCCTCAAACCTTTGGAGTTTGCTCTGCACAAGAAGAACACGCTTATGTGAGCCATGTCTCGCCAAAAAGAGCTTTCAGAGGACCTACGATCAAGAATTGTTGATTTACATAAAGCTGGCAAGGGTTACAAAGTTATTTCAAAGACTAGAAATTCACCAGTCTACAGTTAGGCAAACAATCTACAAATGGAGACACTTTTCTGTTGCTACTCTACCAAGAAGTGGGCGCCCAGTCAAAATGACACCAGGAGCAAACTCTAACACTCATCAATGAGGTAAAGAAACAACCCTCAATGACAGCCAAAGATCTGAAGGCATCATTGGAACTTGCTAACACTCTGTTCATGAGTCTACAATAATGAAAACACTGCAGTGATATCCATGGCAGGACATCACCAAGGAAGCTAAGCTTCACTAAAAGAACATTGCTGCACGCCTCAAGTTTGCAAAAGAGCACATTGACACTCCACAGCGGTATTGGCAAAATGTTTTGTGGACTGATGAATCGAAGATTGAACTATTTGGAAAAAACACACAGCCCTACATCTGGCGTAGAAAGGGCACAGCATATCATCATTAAAACATCATCCCAACTGTAAAGTATGGTGGAGGAAACATCATGATTTGGGCCTGCTTTGCTGCATCAGGGCCTGGCCAGCTTGGAATCATTGAGGGGAAGATGAATTCCCAAGTATATCAGACAATTCTTCAGGATAATGTGAGAATGTCTGTACGTCAGCTGAAACGGTGTAGAAGGTGGGTGATACAACAGGACAACGACCCAAAACACCGGAGCAAGTCCACAACAGAATGGCTTCAGAAAAACAAAATCCGCCTTTTGGAGTCAAGTCAGGCCAAGTCAGAACCCAGACCTCAACCCAATAGAGATGCTATGGATTGACTTGAAGAGGGCCATACACATGAGATGTCCAAAGAATATGACGGAGCTAAAGCAGTTCTGCCAGGAAGAATGGGCTAAAATTTCCTCAGCTTATCTTCTTATCCAGCTACCGGAAGCTTTGTGAAGGTTGAGGTTTTGCTTTTGGAGCATAAAAGGGTTGGAAACCAGTTATTAATTCTAAGGGTTCACTTACTTTTTTCACTGCCATTTTGAATGTTGAATGAGTCTGTTCAATAAAGACAAAAAGACTGTGATCAATGTTATACATTATGTTTTGTAATATTCTGACTTGGAAAGATCAGATCAATTTTATGACAAAAACCATGAAATTCCAAAGGTTTAGCATGCTTTTCTTGCCACTGTAATACAAATTCTAGTATATCTGTGCATAATATTTTCTGCATTTAAAATCCATTAATGAATTCAAATTAGCCTATTATAGCTCCACCTAGTTTCTGACGGATGCATCTGAGTAGCAGATTTAAAGACACCCTAGTCATGTTTGGTATTTCTTATGCCTCCGGGTCTCTGACTGGAATCTAGATGGTTTTAAGGCAGAAAAAGAATAATAATAAGAAGAATATAGCTGCAAATAGGAATTACGGGGTCAAGCCCTCCACTGTTAGAGGACAATCTCATATGTTACCATGGCAAATTTGGAATCTCAAACTCAATAGCGCCACCACCAGTTCAAACTTTCACTCATGTTTATGCGTATACCTTTTTACCATATGGTTTTATGGGCTGCCATAGACTTCCATGGCGCATCATGGACAAGTTATATGAAAACTGTTTAATCAGTCAAAACGAACACCCTATTTTTTTGTCCTGAGTGCTTCTTGATACCAAGTTTTGTCAAATAGGATAAAAACTGTAGGAGTTTAAAAAAAGTTTTTAATATAACTCAGAACTACAAACAGGAAGCAGGTACACCTATTTTTGCTATGATAGGACTCAGCATGTGCCAGCAAAAATAAATATTTAAGACATATATATAATTGAATATGTATTTTTTTCTTATGTTATAAAAATTTATGTATATGTATATGTAGCGCCAGAAAAAAACCTTTGGGGGTACCCTAATGGTGCTAATAAAGCTTACCAAGTTTGGTGGCGATACACCCTTGCGTTTGTAAAATACTTCAATTTAACTAAATTCAAAATGGCCGATGCCCAAAATGGCCAACTGTGAAAGTCAAAGTCAAAAGTCAAAGTGGAGTTCATTGTCATTTCAGCCATATACAAGTACATAGTGAAATGAAACAACGTTTCTCCAGGACCAAGGTGCTACAGTACAAAAAACCCTATATACATAAAGTGCACAAAGTGCAAACAGACAGCACAAGACAGTAACGCAGACACAATACACAGTTAAGTACAAACATTTGCACATCTCAAGATACGGCATGCATCAAAGAATAAAACAAGATGATGATTATGATTTTAGACTGATTTATTCAAAAGTTGTGTATTGAAACTCTGCTAATGCCCTCATATCCAGACTATGATGCCATGTGCTAAGTTTCGTGACAATACATGAAAGTTGGGCAAAAACCCTTTTTGGCGTGCTCGCCACAAAAGTCGTTGACGATGTATAAGAGAATGAATTGGTCAATCACAACTTTTTGTCAACATTGTCTCAAAGACTAGAGAGTATAAAACAAAGTATTTTATATTCTGAAGTGAATACACAATGTGCTACATGTGTGACTGCTATTCCTGATGTCAGAATGTTAAAAATCCCTTAAAGCAAATATATAAAATAATTTGGCTCACTGATTTTAGGTTTTGTCTCTATAGTCTAACTGCTACTGTAGATGACATAATCTAATATAATTGCCACCCAACCTTTTTTTTGTGTGTGCCCTGATATGTTTAATGTCCTGTTAAAAGTTACTGATCTTAATTGGTCTTAACAGCCAGTCATTACTTATACAAGACTAATTTAAATACACAGACTTGTAATAATTGTGTATCTTTACAAGACCTATAATGTATCTGTTAGTTCATCATGTGCAAAAACATTATATATCTATAATAATACCCAAACGCTTTTACTATTTATTAATTGTCAAAATTAGGTGTATTATTACCAGTAAAGAAATGTTCTGTACATTACCAGAAGTAGCACACATCAAAGGGTGAGAACCAGAGGGGCGTAAGTGACATTTTGGGTAAAATTGATATTTCACTAGTTTGCCCTTACAGATAATAAAGCAAGAGTAATGGTATGTGTATTTGGCGTGAACAAAAACATTATATATCTATAATAATACCCAAACGCTTTTACTATTTATTAATTGTCAAAATTAGGTGTATTATTACCAGTAAAGAAATGTTCTGTACATTACCAGAAGTAGCACACATCAAAGGGTGAGAACTAGAGAGGGCGAAGTGACATTTTGGGTAAAATTGATATTTCACTAGTTTGCCCTTACAGATAATAAAGCAAGAGTAATGGTATGTGTATTTGGCGTGAACAAAAACATTATATATCTATAATAATACCCAAACGCTTTTACTATTTATTAATTGTCAAAATTAGGTGTATTATTACCAGTAAAGAAATGTTCTGTACATTACCAGAAGTAGCACACATCAAAGGGTGAGAACCAGAGGGGCGTAAGTGACATTTTGGGTAAAATTGATATTTCACTAGTTTGCCCTTACAGATAATAAAGCAAGAGTAATGGTATGTGTATTTGGCGTGCTGTCTGGGTAGAGGGCTCCAAGCTCTGCAATTCTTTCCGAACCTGGACCACTCTCCCCTGTCCGGGGAGAGGGCTCTGAGCTGTGTTCTGTGCCCGAACACAGAGCGCTTCCCCCCAAAAATGCAAATAGCGCAGGACAGCAGCCAGAGTGGGCTTTTCACCCCCCAAACCTGCAGAGCTTAATGCTGATGGGATGCTGGACGTCGCCTGGGGTGATGATACTGCGGTGACCTGAAGAAGAGAGAGTTTGCTCCTGCGGGAGTTGTCACAGCTCAAGCTGTAGGGAGATACAGATAGGGCTCCTGCGGGGACAGGCCCTGCTGCGGCAGTGTGAAAATACAGATTAGGCTGAGATGGGAGCAAACACTGCTCCAGCTGTAGGGCTGCTGCGGGTAAAGGGAAACAGATAAGTCTCCTGTGGGATCAGGCACTGCTGCGGCTGTAGGGAAAAACAAACAGGGCTCCTGCGGGAGCAGACACTGCTGCGGCAGTGGGGAAATACAAATTAGGCTCCTGCAGGAGAAGACACTGCTGCAATAGTGGGGGAATGGAAGATTAGGCTTTTGCGGGAGCGGACAAGCCAGTATTTCCAGTGAGGAAATACAGAAAAGGCTGATGAGGGTTCGGTGGGCTTCCTTGATATGGGAGCGGTCCGATCTGATGTAGCTCTTGAAGGCCTCTGATGACCAGCGACCGAGTGCTTTGATCTGATGCTGGAAGAGGCCTTTTTGGGCCGCTTTGATCTGAGTAAACTGACAGAGGCCAGTGAATGAAATGATAACCTCTGCGGGAATGGACATGAGTTTAGTTAGTGGGTCGGTCTCTGTGGATGCTTCTGATGAGAAGGGAGGTCTGAGAATTGGCCATTGAGGTGAGGGCGAACCATATAAGAGTTTGTGGAAAATTTAGATTCTGCTTAGATTATTCTTAATGGAGCTGATTTGGGGGATTTATTAATGTTGAGGTGGGAGATGGACAAGGTGATGGCAAGCACGGAAGAGGTTGTTGCTGACAGGTAAAATGGAGGGACCTGGGGAAATGGATTGTAGAATAGAATAGAAGAGGCATCGAGGAGGAGTTTTAGTGGATGGTTCTAACGCCACTATGGCCTGCGCCATTAGCGGAGGCAGCCTCGCGCTAGAGTTGGACGGCAGGGCTGCGGGCCATAGGCGGGGGGGAGGAGAAAGCAGGGGATGGGTCTGCGCCCCTAGTGGAGACATACTCACGCATACTCACGCGTCGCCGGATGAGAAGCTGGGGGTCAGGGGGTGGCGTCCGGGGAGGTGGCGTCCATGGAGACTGTTACGACCTCTAAGGGATAGCCATAACAGAAAAGGGATCAGACTTCACACCAGAGAGATGTCAATAAAAATAACTTTTATTTTTATATAGGGAATCTCTTCAGGGGCAGACCAGGCCAAAACAATAAACAAAACAGGCTTCTTTTGTAAACTAAATAACTTCAGATCAAAATAAAGGAAAGAAAATACAAGCCATTTCCCTTACTCCCTCAACCATAAACAAAGTAAAAAAATATATATGTACATATATAAATAAAATGGCGTCTAACCCCCTACATCCCTTAATTTGGCAATTGGGTATAAACAAAGATATATACAAAATCACTTACAATACAGAATCAGTAATCAAGGTCGCAGTCAAGACAGGTAATGTTCAAATAACAAAAGTTAAGTAAGTAGATATCTCTCTCTGGTACGACAGTCCTTCACAAAACGCAGATGAAAATACAAACAACCACAGAAAACACTCATAAACCACAAACTAGCGAATCAACGAAGCAAAGTTGACGAGGCTCAACGGCCCTCTACGAGTGTTAGGGGAGGTCCTTATATCTGGGCAGGGCACGAAGTAGGACCAGTCAGCATCTCCAGCTAGTTAACAGAGGCCACACCCATCTGGAACACAAAAATGTCTACACACAAGAACAGAGAAAGAGCAAATATATTCACAGATGTATAAAATCTCAACGACATAACAGTGACGCTTTATGTTCTTTCTATGAGCAGCTTCCATCACTTCTCTGGCAGTGAAACAAACAGACAGTATCAGGAAAACAAACAGTACCGTTTTCAATTGTTTTTCTATGTGAACATGCACTAATAAAAAAGTTTAATGTTGACTGAAGGAGCATTTTTCATTTTATAGACAAGAAAGTGTAGTGAGACAGAAAGTGATTTGGGAGGAGACAGAGGGTAGCGGGCTCGGAAAGGACACCAGAGCCGGGATTCGAACTCGCATCGCCGAAGCACAGTTGCGCTGTATGTATGTCTGGAGCGCTGTCCACTCAGCCACAGGCTCCGACATGGGTCCAGGTTCTTAAGGGTTAATTTAAAGCCGTGAAATTGCTCCAGGCTTCAGCGCTTTCTCCATTGATGTAATAAATGCATGTCCTTGAATGTGGGTGGATTTCTGGGGTATTTATTAAAACTTTCCAGGTGGCCACAATTAAAATAAAATGGACTGAACTTGAGGTGCGATCACATTGCACACTCATAGCCATTATAAGTCTACTGCATAGCAGCCTTATAATAATGCAGCAGAGTAATACACGATTATGACACGCATATTAGACTAGACTAGTCTAGACTAAGAAGAACACTGTGGCCGGAGTTACTTCTCTGTTTATGTCTATGATGAGCCACGGAGGTACTGTGTAACTCCGCAGCGGTGGCTTTCCGACCGGTCTAAATAGTCCCAATATAAAAACGTATTATCGGTAAACCGCAGTGACTCGGGATAAGGCAAGACGCTGTTTGGAAAATGGATTTGTGATGTACTCGTAGATCATAAGCGCGAGTCCCTTGGGAGGCGCAAGGCTTTGTACAGTCGCGCACTTGGCACAGCCATTGCGATGGCTCTGTCTCGTGGTATGAGCGGCGGCGCGGGAAGGTCGGCGGCCCTGTGGTGCAGCCGCGGGCTTAG
The DNA here is from genome assembly GCA_019155185.1 of Beaufortia kweichowensis. Taxonomy (NCBI): domain Eukaryota; kingdom Metazoa; phylum Chordata; class Actinopteri; order Cypriniformes; family Gastromyzontidae; genus Beaufortia; species Beaufortia kweichowensis. The sequence goes on along the minus strand of CM032812.1, from coordinate 2,007,146 downwards.
TTGAGGTGTCCTACTAGTTGATGGCGGGCTTAGTTGATGGTGCACTGATAATAATTCTATCTCTGACAAAGCGGAGATCGGGTGTGCCAGTGCTGAAAGACTGGAGAGAAACGAGGGGTAGGGCTGCTTGATTATTTATAGAGGTTCTCTCCATTCTGGTTGGGCAGACAGTGAGATTACTGATGATGCACCAGCCTCATTGATTATCTGCACATGCTCCTCCTGAAATTTGTTAATAAAACTTCACTTCACGAGCAAGGACCACACCACAACCAGGAATATTTGAGAATTATTTATTAAATAGAATGTCAGGGATGGACAGGGGGATGAAGGGAGGAGAAAAAGGGGGAATGCAGTCAGGTTGATCAGGGCATCTTGTTAAAGCCAGAAGACTCAGGGTGGGTGCTTAGGACCCCCAATACAACCTGGAGAGAGAGAAATATATATATATATATATATATATATATATATATATATATATAAACACTCTAGTTTTTCGCCAATAGAGGACGCACATTCCAAATAACAACGGAGTAGCAAGATAACACAGTGTAGGAGTGTGGAGTGCTGAGAACTGTCGTCTTAAACTCCACTGATAAAAATTAATCAGAAGGGAATCAGAAATCATGTTTATGAATGAGGAAAAGTAATAAAGTTTTATAAATGTTGCGTTTAATGACATATCAATATTTTAAGTAATGTAAGGTTTTTTATACTAAACTGGTAGTCATAGATGTTTTTGTATTTGTTGAATTCAATGGTGCGATAACTCTGTACAGTTTTACATGTTCAAAACAATAGTAGTAAAAGTACATTTAAACGTACCCACATCATTTGCAAAAAGGCTGATGAATATACAGTAGGAATGTCACAGTGGTCAGTGTTATCTATGTTACACAGTGGGCGGCTGTCCATGATTAAATTACCTGCTTACTGCACACTGTGAATAAATTTAATTGGACAACAGATGCAGCAGTTGTAAAGTGATGCACATATGTTCCATTCAGCACTCGCAGCATAGCATCAGGAGTTACAGACACGTGACTGAAAGGATGATGGTGGATGAGAACTTTTCTTCCATCCATTTGTCCTTGTTTTGCTGTATTTTCATTAAAAAAATTTAATAAACCACAAACTAAGCATTCATTTTGAGGTAAGGGGCAGGTACATTTTATGTACAGGTACATCAGGTACATTTTAAATATAAGCGGTTGTCATTGTACTTATCTGTTGTTGTTATGTTTTATTTAAAAATAATAATAAACCACAAACTAATAATTTGTTTGCAATTATAACGGGAGAATCAGAAGATATTTAATTTTATTTATGTTACAAGGCAGCTACATGTTATTCATCTGATTCATTTTGTTAATAAAAGTTTAATATAAGCAAGTTTTTCGTGATACTATTGTGTTTTGTTGTGTTTTTTAATAAAACAATATAGAACAAACATTTTAAGTAGGGCTGCACGATTAATCATATTTTTATCGTGATAACAATATGTGCCCCACAATTAATTAATAAAAATCGTTGCAATATTATTGTGTAAAGACCAAGCACAAAACAGCTGTCTAAAATCAAGCAAACTGTTTACCCCTCCCTTCACTGCTCACTCTTACTCTAGCCGTTATCAAAGGACGATCATGTAAGGCTGTCATATCAATGGCTAAAAATGTATAAATATAACAAGAAAAGCTCAAAAACAGCAGATGGCAAGCTCTGTGTGATGCGCGACTGTGTGTGACCACCTTTATGTTGCTTTATTTACGGAGATCACGCGCATTGATTCACGCACGTTTAAAAGCCCAGCTTTAAACGCAACAGACTCTTCACATAAAGGTGATAATGATCAGCTGAACAATGTGTCAGTAACTGATGATGTAGCTCATGATGATGATGTTTTTTTCTGTATTTTTGATCAAATAAGATGCAGCCTTGATGTGCGTATGAGACTTCTTTAAAAAACATTATCCCAAAGTCTTACTGATCCCAAACTTTTGAGCGAGGGTATATAAAGATCTAACATTATATAAGCACTGTGGGTCAAATATTTTTATTGTATCGAAGTGTAATTGGTAACACTGCTGTTGTCACAGTTTATTAGTTGATGGCTTGACAGATGCTACAAACTACTACTTCCGCACGAGACTGTGTTGTCATGGTTTCTACTGCAGTAAAAGCGGAAACCAAGGGTAACACAGATATTACGCCATTGACAGGCGACTCCCGGACAAGGTTAAATTTTGTCCTCTGTTAAAATCGCAATTATCTCACAGTTTACAAATAGTTGAAAAAATATTTGAGATATTGTAAGTACTCCCATTGCCCTTCTTTCCCAAGGTGCACAAGGGATTGACAAGTTGTGGATGGTGTCATTCTCTGCTGGAGGACATGACTCATGACCAGCTCTTACACCCACACCTCCCTCAATGGACCTGAAGGATGTATACTTCCATGTACCAATGTTTTCCTGTCACAGACCATTCCTGTGGTTTATCTTCAATACTGACATCACTGACCATTTCGATCTGTACCTGTCTGCCTGTGTTATACACTATATTCCTGTATTTTCCAAGGTTGTGGAAGCACATTTTCAAATATCTTGATTACTGACTTATTCAAGCTCATTTGCTTGAGATCTGTTGTGTGCTCACAGAGGCCTTGTGCTCTGGCACCTAGACCAATTGGGACTAAGAAAATAGCAAGCCCTCCTCCATGCAGAGCTTTTCTTTCTCAGTATAAAACTGGATTTAATGACTGCACGTCTTACCAACAAATGCACTTAGTCGTTTCTGACCTGTCTGAGGTCATTAATACGGAAAGCTCCAGCCCCACTGAAATTTGTTTAGAGGCACTCCTACTTGTACACCTTCAGCCCTTTGTCAGTTCTGGCCTTCACTGACTGCTGTGTGGTCAGTATGCTTTCTAGGCTCCTTAGCACAAAACCTAAATGAGTGGTGCACAATATCTCTCTTTTATGTACGGGCAGAAAGTGACATGCATATTCCACTCACCAAAATTATATTAGCCTTTTTATTGGCTTTTTTATATATCAGAGATGATTGGTTCCTATGGGCGAACCCCTAGTGTCACATCACTGACACAACATCGTGTTCTCTCCATCAGGGAATGGAGGTTACATTATGTGCTTTTACATGTGTAACCCAGACATTTCCAGTACATGTGCTTTGCCACAAAGCCCCACATAATGTGATGTACTCTTCACCAAATTATACAGTAGGGAGCAGGTTCTTCACTTGGAATTCCTCATTTTCTGCCATGCAAAGCACTTTTGGTTGTGACCAAATAACATGCAGAAAATGCTATATTTGCATCACCATTACATTTAGTTGTTTATTGTGCAAAGTGTGCTGTGAAACAATGTAAAATGACACCATCAGCATTAAGAAGTTCTTGTAGCTCAGTGTAATGTTTCTTGAACCTTGTTCATGGTAATGTTATTTTTTATAAAGACAGAGCAAATTATTATGCAGCCTTAGAGAGATGCCCAAATGTTGTGTAAAACTTTGTATCAGTATATATATATATATATATATATATATATATATATATATATATATATATATATATATATATTATCTAATTTCAAAGAATTGCAAAAGGGTATGAGATAATTAAATAACGATAATAAAAAGTATTAAAATAGGAGTTTGGAGCATCTCATGTATTCATTCCACATTAACCTTTTAATGTAATGTGTTTACTATAAAAAATAACAACACATTGCTATGCTTTACTGTGTTGCACATAAATAGGGATCATCCTCATGCTATTTAACACTACATTGTACAGTACATTTACATTAAATATAATCCAAATTAAATGTTGGAGGGAGTAACATTTCTTTACAACTTTGGCAGGCATAGTGCCATGATTTACTGTCAATAAAATGGCAACTTTGCTTTATGGGTTGAATTAGTTTTACAATGTGTCCAGTCATCATGCTTGTAGTAATGAGATATTATATGAATGAATATGTGTCTTGCTTGATTATTAGCTAATGATGATCAAATCTGCCAGTTTCCTTTCGAACAGACATTGCATTTCACAATGACATTTCACAAACAGACATTATAGCATATTAGCATTACTACAATTTACAACTACAATTTATTTTTTTTATTAAAGTGCTATTTTGATTTTAATACAAACAACATTACAGTGCATGAAATCTATACATTTTGACAAGTCAAATGCATTACCTTAGCTTTGCATGTGGAATGATCTACCAGTGCTGTAGATCAAATATTGTGGAATATTGGAATTCTACAGAATTTCTGTTAATCTGAAATGTAAAAGGTATTGCTTAATTTCTAAGATTTTCAGCTTTGTTTGCAATATACATGAGACTATATTTAAGGGGGTAAGGGGGGAGGGGGAAGTCATGTAAAGTTGAGACTAGATCAAGACATATTTGCTTAGTGCAAACAATTTCTATACCCTTTCTGCATTGCAGGCGTGACCACTGTTTTGACCATGACAACTCTAAGTATCAGCGCCAGAAACTCTCTTCCCAAGGTGGCCTATGCCACAGCCATGGACTGGTTTATTGCTGTCTGCTATGCCTTTGTCTTCTCGGCTCTCATCGAGTTTGCCACTGTAAACTACTTCACAAAGAGGGGTTACGCCTGGGATGGGAAAAGTGTGGTGCCAGAAAAGGTAAAAATATTTTACACCTCACAAGAAAAAAAACAGTCATACTACATACAAAACATAATAAAAATATTCTGTTTTTATTGACTTACTCTCATGTCCTTCAAAACTTGTATGTTTTCTTACCTGTTTAATAAGATATTTTGATAAATGTTCAAGCCAATGTTTACTATAATAAACAAATTATACTGCTCAGAGCCCAGACAAAGACAAAAACATACCTGTAATATACCATAAAACTAGTCTATGTGACTTACGTGTCTTATTTGCTATATTCAATGTTTCCTAAATCCATACTATATCTGTGTGTGATGAACTTGCTGTGGTGTTATTTGCTGAGCATATTTGCTGTATCAGTGCTTGCATGTTTTAAACATGGCACCATTAAGTGTCATGTCAGTGACATCAAATGTAATTGATTCTTATCCTATTATCGACCGCAGTACATTTATTTTAATACATTTATTTAACAATATTTTAATTCTATTACATGCGATTTGAGAGATACAGTAAAGGGAAATATTTTCTGCAAAAAAGGTCTTAAAACTCATATGACTTCAAAAACCTGGAATTTTGTGTAACGCTTTAGAATATAGACCGCAAAGTACCATGTAATTACACAGAATTTACAGCGTACCTATCTGTAACAATAGTGTCTTTCTACAGTACATATGTGTAGGTATAGGGAATAAGTTAGGAACCATATGTGGGTCATTCCTTTTGGGTCCCTAAGAACTAATCTGACATATAATTGCTATAACAACAAATACATTTTTAATTAACAATACTATATATTGTTTAATCAATATTACATCAAATTAAAGTCAATTAAATATTATTTTAAATAATATAAACTGGATTTAAGCTGATAAGGGTGAGGTTTTTGGCCTGTCCCATGCTATGATTTTTCTTTTTCATCAGGACTTTTAATTAGCAAATTTAAGGCAAAATGATAAAAAAAAATCACATTTGCATATTGCTCTAAGTATATTATTTTATCGCTGTCCCCTGATTTCATGTCAGCCCTGTTACCCTCATCAAAAAACCCTTGTAAATAATGGTACAGTCCAGTGACATCACTTTCAGGAATTTGCGTCATCTCTCAACCAGGATTACCCCAGTTAAACACAGGCAAGTTTCACTCTCTTATATAATGTTCTATTTTGATGGTTTTTGAGGTCTGACTGAAGGGGCCATC